>JASPKZ010003313.1:0-49162 GCA_030220185.1 Diploptera punctata | reverse complement strand
TTTACGAAAGCTTCAGAAAAATAAGCACTACTGCTTATTACCTGAAAGTAAGGAGCTCTAGAAAGAATCATAAAGACCTTAGTAAACTACTTCCGTGTTTTTGGCAATCCTAGAGGAGCCGATTGGGACAAATGGTTACCTTTCGCCAGTTTTGACGTACAAACACTACCCCCCATAGTATTACTAAATACTCTCCTTATGAATTATTGTATGGAAGAAAATGTAATATCCCAGGAATTTTACAAACTAAATCACAACCTTTATATAATTACGACGATTTAATTCTAAATGTACGGAATAAATTGCAAAGTTGTCATGAGATAGCTAGAGAAAGGCTTATTAAGTTTAAGGAACTACAACAGATCGCGTGTGAAAAGCAATTATGTTTGAATTCAAGAAGGATGGTCTAGTACCTCTCAGAGTACAAAATAGGAATAAATTAGATCCACTATGGAAAGGTCCATATGAGGATAAGACTACTGAAGGTCACCAACGTGATAATACAAAAGTTAGGTAAACGCAAATATGAGACGGTACATTCAAATAGATTAAAGCCATATTTTCCTTTGCAGGAAAAGAAAATGAAACTTCATAAACACTGGGTTAATGCTACAAATGTTAATACCATTTTGGTTGGGGAAGCTTTTACAGACGCTCAGATAGTAAAAGCTCTGGATTCGAAGACCGGTGTGTACTTTGACGAAGATAGGAATTATACAATTTACCCTATACAATGGAAAAGTGGTAAGTTATATAAACTTGGAACCAACAGTAGATCTTTGGAAACAGACAAAAAATCATTTACGGTTGATAACTGATTATTGTGATAAGGATAAAGGGAGAAAAGTGGTATCATTTGACAGATTGTGGGAGTTTAAATCACACTTTGTAAAACCAAAAGTCAGGTATGGTGAAATTAAAAGAATAGTCACAGAATATTAAAAACCAACCTAATGAACAGTAATACTAGAAGCAAAGAGAGGCGTTTTAAATTTTATGGGAGATATTGCTAAGATATTATTCGGTACTCTGACTCAATCTGATGCCGAGGAATATAATAAAGCACATTTCACAGTTAGATAGGAACAGGCAGAATTTTTGCATATTCTAAAGGATGAAATTACAGTGATTAAATCAACCATTAATTCAGTTAACTTAACTATATAGCAAGGGTGAACCGGAATGAAAAATATTTTAAAAAATGGTTAATAAAATTAAATAATTATAACCACTAATAGGATATTAACGCACTGCAGAAGGAAATAGAAGGTATAGTTTAGCCAAGGAACAAATAAGGATTTCTCTTAGAGGTGTGGAAGAATGCCAGCATTCTTTGAGCTTCTTATAGACGCATTTGTACACGCAGAGCAAGGAACTCTTTACAACCTCAATTAATTACGGTGGAAAGAATTAGAATGTGTTATGAAAGCCCAAACGCTACCAACTGGTCTGGACTACCCTAATTTTTCTTTTTCAGAACTTCACAATTAATACACCTCACACATCTTATAAACAATATTCTAGTATATGTATTACAAATACCCCTGTCTCTCCTACTCCGTATCACTGTATAAAACACTTCCTTTCTGTCAAGAAGGAAGGTAATATTTACATTTTCTAAGCGCAAACAAAGAATATATTTCAGTGACCCGTTGAGACAACATTACGGAAAAATGACAACTAATGAACTAAACCAGGATGTTTTCGTCTAATTTTTTGCATTATGTATGTAAAGAAAATATACCGATTTATTTGTACACCCCTGAAGCTGATTGTGAAGCTTCACTTCTTCATCCATCCACCACTAAAGTTCCAAAAAGTTGCGAGACTAGAATTTTCAATTGAACAAATCCTACTGGATCCCTTATATTTATCTAATGAATGGTTATTGTCACCCCAAAACCAGATCGTATGACTGTGTTATTGTGGCGACAAATCAACACAAATCAATATTGAAAAGGAAGGTAAATTATCGCTAGGACAGAATTGCAAGGCTTTTAATGCCCACGTAACCTTACATGCCATGAGTAATTTGGTAAGTAAACTTAACCATAGATTTTATACCGACAGCACCTCTTGACTTCGACTGTTGCTTTGATATGGATAAAACTAACGACTACGAGAATTACAATTGGACATGCCTATGTCTAACCTAATGTCATCGGTAGATGATTTGAGAATGGCCAGTATGAAGGCCGATGATTTAGGTAAGTTAATAAAACAGCAAGAAGAAAATGATTATTCGAAGTGGTATATACATATAACCACATGGAGTTCTGTAATGGGTACGATCATATTCGTAACCTTGACTTGTTGTTGTTGCATTTGCTGTTGTAAGAGCTACAGAACTTTAATATTTTGGTTATGGGATAAATGGACTCCAAGAAAATGCTGGAAGGAGACGACCGAGAGGCTGTGTGTTAACATACATAATTACTCTGGGCATGATCGTGTAGTATACACTAAAACTACAGGTAATGATGAGAGTTCACCTGTCGTGTCCCTCAAGTCATCACCGCTTATCGGAGAAAGAATTAGGACCCCAGTTGTCCACAGAATGTATCCCCAAAGATGAAGAAGATAAAGATAGTATTGCGCATAGAACTAGAAATAAAAATAAAACATTTCGTTAGTAAAGTTTCGAATTATGTAATTCAAAACTTTCTATAGGGGGAAGAGTGTAATATATATTGAAGTATATCATAATATATATGAAGTATATCATAATATATATATATTTATAATATGAACATTCATTATAATGTATGACTGTCCTAAATTAACACAATTATTGACCTAATTGATCTTTTTGTTAAAATATGCTGAAGAATGATTTTAAAGAATTCTGTCATGAATATTTAAATAGGTATTACCTTTGTAGTTATTTGGAAAAGTCATGCAGTATAAGGGATTGTTACACAATAGGTAGTCTTACCTAATGATGACTTAGCTTTTTAAAGGTCATAGGTTAAGCGCATTCAATATGCTTTTCAGAAAGGGAGAATCTGGTTACATGTACAATACAACCAAATTGATTCTCACGTATACATTGTAACTACGTCATTACTCAACTGGTATATATGTATGAAAACTTATGATTGTAAGTTAGACAGTTTTTTTTCATCGGTGTTACCGATACCCTGTCTCACGTTTTTTTGTATTAAAGTCTGTTTGTTTCTCACTACTGCTCCGCTGTGTCTTCTTATAGTTAGGTTTAATCCTATCTACTAACCACATTTCCGAAGAATTCCTGGGGTTGATTCCTAATCTATAAATTTACAGATATCTACTAGAACTTCAAGACGATCTTCACCTCCTGACACAACTCTACTTATTTTGATTATTATTTATACTTTAAAAATAATCCTTATAATTATAGAAGGAATCGACCACCCAGATATTACAATATAAAACAAAGAAAAATAATGAGATGTAGAAATCTAATTTTACGTTTGTACAATATTTAAACAAAGAAAAGAAAATATTTGATAATCTTAATATTATTTTAATAGATAATTAAATTTATTAATTGTTCAAGAATATTATCAGTGAGGTGTATAAGTTAGTTTGTTATTAAATAATTCTTTAATTTGTTTTTTGAAGGATGTTATAGTTTGACAGTTTCTGACATAGGTCGGAAGGGAATTCCATGTTTTGGTAAGTGAGACCGTAAAAGATAATGAATAATATACTACTAAATAGTGAGCAGATATAATAATAGTTAAGTCTCGAAGACGGTCATGGGCAGGACATGTGACACGAATAGGGAATGAAAGAGGGGTATGGAAACTCCTTGTAAGAAAACCTGAGAGAAGGCGCTCAGTTGGTAGGTCAAGAATGAAGTAGGAGAGTAACATCAACCATGATTTGAGGAAAGTAGATTATACAGGGGATGATTTGAAAACATTAGCTCAGGATAGGGATGTATGGAGACTTATGTCTGCGCGGATATGAAATTAGGTGTTCGATAGGTCCAGTGAGTCAGTTATAGAGGGAAAAGTAGTAGAGAAGTAGAAGTAGGGCTATGCCTAGTATTAAGGTAGCATTAGTAATAGAAGTACATAGTAGAGTAGTAGATTATGTAGAAGTCGTACTAGCAGAGATGGTGTAGTGGAAATATTGGCATTTTGTTTTGAAATTATTGTATATGCATATATTGAAAATACCAATGCACACAGGCCTGTTAGGCCGTTCGTGATTATTCCCGATCTACGATAAAAGATATTTATAAAATAATATATTAATATTCAATGTTAGCATACAGTCTATTTTTGGTTTGGACTATTTCTCATGCCCCCCCCCAATGGGAGGTCATGTCAAATGAATTTTGATTTACAGCCAATCACATTCGTTTTTCACCTCGATTTTATCAATTTAATTTTATCACATTAAAATCAGCTCCTCCTTTTTACATTCTGAATAGGTCACAGCATTATTTTGTAGTGACTGACTCTCTAAGAAATACGTTGAATATAACAATTTATATATTAAGGTGTAAGAATCCTAGAATGCAAGTGGCCCTAGATTGTGTATATATATATATATATATATAGTGCACGAAAGTAAGCAGATACTGCTTGTGGGATATAATAGAAAAACATTTACAGCAATTGATTATACCACAAAAAAAAAACCACTGTTTGCACTTTCTTAAACTATTATTTCCCAGGAATTTACGTTCCAGAAAAATATAATTTACATCATAGGACATCAGAAAATTAATCAATAACCTATAATGTTGGTTATAAACAGTTTGATGTTTCATTTTTTCTCCATTCTGCATTCTTACAATATTGCGATCCTTTGGCAATAAATATGATCTGGTTGCACTGTTGAACAAATGAAACATAATAAACGTTTCTCATTTGTTTTCAAACATCGCCGTTTACATTAAATATATAAATATTTTAAAATAACTATATTTGAATAATGATTTGTGAGTAAACAACTTAATTTTATTCGTTAAATAGTCCTAACAAATGCCACTCTTGATTCCCAAATTCTCTAGTTAAATTCACTCACTTCGTGACATTGTGAATTTATCGATAATTTGGAAATCCCTCATAACATTACTTATGATAATAAAAGTTGGTCTTGATATCAAATGAAAGAAATTCAAATAGCAGAAATGCTATTATTTAGACCCTTAACAAGCTACGCTCTCTGGGACCAGAAAAAAAATCAACATAAAAAATTAAACATTTCAAACATTTTAGAAAAATAGACGAATATAGATTAACCATTCTAATTTATCCTACATAGTAAAAATCCAATTTGAGAGTTTTGGCTAATAGCATGTTACTTTTTATATCGTGTCTGTGGTGAACGTAATATAGACTTGAATTCAGGCCAAACGCCAAGGTTACACACCCCCTCCCTAATCGAATCGATTTCAAAGGGTTGGTGTGTGAGTGCAGTCTACGGACTTGCGGGTTTCTCTTCCTACTTGGACTGCCAAGTTTTTAGTATCATATAGAATATCTGCTATTTTTGGATAAGAAATAATTTCCATGTTTCTTAAAGGCATACTCACTTATTTGTATGTACAAACATTTCATTAGATGGAAATAAGAACTCTGTAAAAAGTAGAACTCTACATTTATCGATCATTCCATCGTGTGCAATCACAAAAATGACCTAGATTGAGTAGAATCGTCATCAATCAAGAACAGTTAATGGCAATCGATACTTAATGAATATCAGAATCTGTTTTCGTGAGTAGAAGCACGCACGCACGCATTCGCACACATAAACACACACACACTCACACACACACACACACACACACACACACATATATATATATATATATATATATATATGGACAAAGGCCTTAGATTGAACAATAACTCAAGTATTATTAACTTACTTTTCGCCGATGATTTAGTCTTACTACACCATGATGAAGATCTGTTACAATTGGCCGCTTACAAACTAAATGCAATATGTAGCGATTATAATTTTAAAATTTCAATAAGTAAAACAAAAGTAATGACATTTTGTTGGAAGAAATACTCTGCGTACAAAAATAATTAGAGATGAAATTATTGAAACAAGTATCCCACTTTAAATATTTAGGATGTGACATCAGCTATGGGTATGATAAACGATATTGAACACAAAAACCATCAGTTTCAAGCTATTTGTGGTACAATAAATAGAACATTGAATAATAAAGCCCACAAACAAACAAAATTAAAATGTTATAAAACAATGGCTGCCCCTGTCCTTTTGTATGGGAGTGAATCTTGGATTACCACTACCAAACAAGAAAGTAAAATCCAAGCAGCCGAGATGAAATTTTTAAGAAGAATAAAAGGCTGCACTAGAATGGATAAGAAACGAGCATATCCGTGAAGAACTGCAGATCTACTCCATAAAAGAAAAGATATTTAACAACAAGATACAATGGAAAGAACATGTAGAAAGAATGGAAGAATGTAGATTACCAAGTAAAATCTTCCATTATTTTCCAAGAGGAAGAAGAGATGGTCTTAGATCTATTAGTGAAGACCGAACAGGCAACTCTTGCCTAAACCAGGAAATGAAGAAGAAGAAGAAGATATATATATATATATATATATATATATATATATATATATATTTTCAACCGCTGTGGTCTCGAGGTGACGCAGCGGGCCCGGGTTCGATCCCCGGTCGGGGCAGTTTTTCTGGGTGAGGTTTTTATTGGGGTTTTTCCTGATCTGTAAGACAAATGTCGGGAAAACTTTAAGGCCCAAACGGTCCCCGAAATCATATGGCCATCATCATCATCCTTATCACTATCATCATCCTTATCATTATCATCATCACTATCATAATCATTCATCGGTGTGGAAAGCAACGGGAAGCTACCACACCTACAATTCCCTAGTAAAGCTGCAAGCATAGCATGAAAATGCTATGATTGCAGTGAAAAACCTGCCTTCGGGCAGAATTACAATGGATGGATATATGTATACATACGTTGCTGCATTGACAATTGTTTAACAAAAATGGAGATAACTTACAAAGAGTGCATAAACATCCACACATCCTTCCTTCCTTTCTCTCTCTCTCTCTCTCTCTCTCACACACACACACACACACACACACACACAGGATCTAAATAAGAGAGCAAAAAAAAGAAAGAAAGAAAGAAAATTGAGAGAGGTAAAATCGTGATTCAATTAAGGAATTTATATTACATGACAACAAAACTTCAATAATGTAACTGTTTCCGGTATTAAATTTTAGTGGAAGTTCGGGTAATGTGGACCCTTCGGTTTGAATGGATCCTGTTAATATATTCTTTAATTTGGTGCTGCCCTCGAACAGAAAAATTATTTAACATCTTTCCCTCATTAACTTTGACGTGTTCTTTTATTCTTTGTGCGAAGAAGGGTTTATTTGTGATATTTATGAAAATACCACTTTAAAAGATTTTCAAGCTAAGAATTAATTCTTAATTTCTACTATTGAATATTATGAATATACTGACGGTTTTGATTTGATATTATGTGACATGGCGGCCTTATAAAATAATTAAACATAACAAAGGAATTCGGTTAATGTAGGCTCTCCATAAGGCGATTCGCGAATACATATGAATATGTTATAGTGGAACTTGGTAATAAAATTCCATTTTTATGGGATATTTAGGAGAAAAGTTATTGTACTATAGTATAATTAATTTAAAGTAAGACTTCTGACTGTTTTTGTCCTGGTTTTACATACAAACTGTTGAATAATATAATGAGAAGTTGGAAACAAAGCGAAAAAGAAAACACAGTTGAAATTTTACAAGATTATGGCAGTCCCTACTCTATTATACAGCAGTGAGAACTGTGTCCTGATACAGAAAGAAATTAAGAATATCCAATCGACAGAAATGAAATTTTTGAGCAGTTAAGGGACGTACAAGACGAGATCATGTAAGGAATAAAACTATAAGAAAAGAGTTAGGAGTAATGCCAATTACACGTCAAATCTGTAAAAACAAGAAGCGATGGACTGAACACCAACAACGAATGGATAACAACAGATTTCCGAAGCAGGCTTGGATGTACAAACAACGAGGGAGAAGAGATCCTGGTACACCAAGAAAGCGATGGAGTATTGAGCCGGAACACGCCATGGAGCCTATACCGTGAAGATGATGACGATGATGAAGAAGTTAGACTTCTGACTGTATTTTGTCTTGGTTTCACACAGAAACAATTGAATAATATCTGTGTTGTAATCTTAACTCTTAGTGCATTAAAATTCTTGCCCTATTATGACAATGTCTTTAACATCGGGCGAGTTAGTTCAAGTTTAGATTCTTATTCGGGAGGTCTTGAGTCCAATTCCCGGTGCCTTGGTTTGTTTGTTCTTTTCCTAAATCGCCAAGGCAACTGCTGGGTTGAATTTCATTAGCAAGATTTGCCATTTCACAATATCATTAAAAAAAGAAGATTCGATATGAGACCTTGGTCTATAGATAGGAGTGAAAAAAGTATAGTATCAGTGTCATATTTATGACACGAAGTAAGTTCGGAGACAATAAAAGGACTGTTGTGGATGGGTCTTGACCTATTTTGTACACAATAAAGAATACAGTCAATACTTATATATCAGCTTTTACGAGGTCACGTAGTGAATCCAGTTCCAGATTTATCGCTTGTACCATACCTTCACGCCGCCAAAACCTTAAATGAGTTTTTCAGTAAAAAAAAAATGTAAACTGGTAGTAGATGGCAACATAATACAGAAAGTATCAAATTTTAATTACTGGGTGTACCATAAATATCATCAGCTATGTAAGTTTGGGGCACGCCGTAGCGTAGTGGTTAAGGCACTGCGCTACAAGCCGGAAGGTCGAGGGTTCGAGTCCCGGTGGAGTCAGGATTTTTAAACTGACCAAAACCTTCTGGCGGCACTATGACCCTGGGGTCGACTCAGCCTCTAACTGAAATGAGTACCAGACGCTTGTTCTGGGGTAAAGGCGGCCGTCACGCAGGGCTGACAACCCGGCTGACATCAAGTGCCGATTGTCAAGAAAAAGTGGGAGCCTTAACCTCCTACTACCCCAAGGGCCTCCTGAGGCCTGTAGTGGGATCACTTTACCTTTTATGTAAGTTTAAAATAATAAGTTATTAATCAAATAAATAAAGACAATTACCTTGTACATTTCATGCATCCAATTAGCAGAGTTCTTTTCCGTAGCTTGATTCGTCTTCCTTTTAGGGTCGGTTTCACCAACAGAGGTAACTGTATTACGCCAGTTTAAGCTATGTATATATATACATAGGGAGAACTGGCGTAATACAGTTACCTCTTGTTGGTGAAACCGACCCTTAATCCTGTCCTATATTCGAAAGAAACGATTCTGGTTAAACTTACTTTTAAATGATTATTATAAACATTTTATGAACTTCATAACAAACATTTATAACAATATGTAGTATTTTCTAAGACACTTACAGACGATTTATGTAATTCATAATAACACTTATTCAAAACCATAAGATAATATTTCTGTTTTACAATGTATAGTATAATATTGTTATAGTAAGCTACAACCCTAACATGCCTTTGTGGCGAAATAGGGTTTCAAAATATTTGGAGATTCAATAATAATCTGACCGGCTTATCTCTACTGGGTTTTTTAGCATTATTGTTTCCCTGATGGGATGGAGCTGGCCCACCGCATCAACCCCCAACCTGGAGGATCAGGGTTTTTTTTTTCAGGTGTCCATCCTTAGATCAGTTGCTTTCATCACAGCTGAGCGCCAATTATGAAGATTTAGAATATATGACTAGAAGATTAATAGAAGAATATGATAAATGGGGATTAATTTTGAACATGATAAAAAAATTATCAATTGGTGAACTAGAACAAAATTTAATTTTGGAGACTGGAGAAACAATAAGATCTTGTAGTGAGATCATATATTTATGAATTAAAGTAAATAAAAATGGAAGTTATGAAGAGGAAATAGAAATAATGAAGGAAAATTTGCAATTACTTACCTCAATGGAATATTGTGGGATAAAAATATCCGATTGAGGGTCTTTCCACTTTTCAGCGGTTGCCCTTTTACCAGCTGGCTGCTGGCCCTTCACATCCACATGTGTCAATCACAGAGGTAGATGATCAACAGCCAGTGTAGGGGTGACATGTGGTTAGCATGTCGAGTCCCCCAGCCGTTATAGCTGGTTCCTCAACCTGGAGCCGCTACTTATTGTAGCTACCCAATTGCCTCACGATGCTGGGTGGGCACCGGTCCCATACTGGCCGAAAATACCATGAGAAAATTTCTTCCCCCATGGAGACTCGAACCAGCGCAAGTCCCGTAGCTCTGCGCCAAGGCTTCCTACCTTAACCGCTCGGCTACGGCGCGGGACGGGATAAAAATATAAGTAATAAAATTAATATATATCATACAATTGTTAAAATCATCATTTACTTATGGACCAGAACTTTGGCCATTAAGGGCACCCGGTGCTAATTTCCTTGCAATTTTGTTTAAAAATAAGCAACATACAAACATATTTTTTTCAGCTTATTCTTACGTTATGTACATGAAAATTATGTCACTAATTAAACAAGTCTTCCTGAACATAATTTCACTCTGGTTAACTTTTTAGACATTTTTTCATGAGTAATTTAAAATACAAAAACAAAAAAGAACATAAAAAATCCAACTTCTTAAAAATATTGTCTTGGTACAATTTTCTCAAAAACTACTTATCATCAAGATCATCATACTTATCCAATTGTTTCCAAAATTTAGTATGTTATTGTCCATTGTTCATTTGACAGTAGTAAGGTTTGCTTGTGTTCAGATAGGGATTGTGATTTATTTTTAAAAATCTAAGACGAATTTATTTTGTTAAAATTTTGTATACTTTTCTTTTTAATTTCAAACACTATCAATAGCACAAAGATAAATTTACCACGTTATTGTCGAGCTCTTTAAACTGCATATCCAAGCCAAAAATTATTCTCCTATCTTTCATAGTTTAAGAGAAAGGTGTACCAAAATGTGAAAAAAATACAAGTTACGGGAAAATGTAAAAAAAACAAAAAAATGTACACATTGTCAGAATAGAGACGCCGTTTTTAAAAATACATTTTTATGGGTTTAAATGTCGAAAATCGACAAAAAATAGTATTACACATCGATTAAAATAGATCTTCCTGGATTTTTTGAAGCAAAAATAAATAAAACTCGACTTTTTAAACCCAAATAAGTACTAGGTGTCCTTAACAACAAAAACAAATAAGCATCTTTTGGCAACGGAAATGGATAAAACGAAGGACAGCAAGAATTTTAAGAAGATAAAAAAAACAGAACTCAGTTATAAGGGAGAAAATTAAGATTGAAGCAAGAATTTTAAGAAGATAAAAAAATAGAAACTCAATTATAAGGGAGAAAATTAAGATTGAAGACTATATTAGATTATATTACAAATTCAGCAATTATGATGGTACGGACATGTCCAGCGAATGGAAGAGGATCGGCTACCAAAATGTATTTTGGGATGGAACCTGAGGAAAGACGAGAAAGAGGAAGACCTAAAACTTCCTGGAGTCAGGGAATATATGTATACATGAAGGAGAAACATCTACAGCCAGGAGATTGGATGGACCGACAAAACTGGCTATTAGGAATCGGGACTATGTCAAAGATATTAATCAACCAATGATCTATCTATCTATCTAATAAATCCAATAGAGTTCCAGGCTGTTTAAAATAAATAATTGGAAAAATAAATATCTAAAAGAAAAGATGATAAAACCAAAATATATATTCGGTATAATTGTAGATTTACAGCAGAAACTAGACCAGAAACGCCTAGTGGAAGCATGTGAAATGAAAGTTTTGAGAACGATAGAAAACATAACATTAAGATATCAAATTAGAAGTGATAAGATAAGAGAAAATTTACAAATAGAACAAATATCAAATTGGATTTATTATTAAGTATATTTTATTATATACCACTTTCCTCATTAGAGGATTGCCTCAAGGACAAAGTGATACAGACAATTAACTTTCGAAATTGATTAAACACATTTTATAAATACATTTAAAAAATTCAAATTGTAATTGAATTATACATACTATAAAGTAGAAATTCTGTAAAGATGGTTTCTTAAAATTGAAATTGATCCTCTAATGGCAGCGATGGCAATTTCAGAAAGATACGCCCTGTCCAAATCTAAGGAATTCCAAAATTTAACTAAGAATCCTGGTATGGTACCTGTTGCCCCGATCATCAATCCTGTGAGAGTTATACTATCTAATTGGTATTTATAATATAATAGAAGGAAATAATGGAATGAGAATGTCAATCTACAGAGTAGTTAAAATAGCTAGGGATAAATTCCCAACTGGGAAAAGAAATATTGAACGCCCGAAGAAAAGATGGAAATATACAATTGTGGCAATACATTGAAGAGGACTAGATACCTAAAGCAGAATTTTAATATTATAATAAATATGGAAGTTAAAGTTGATAAATTTGTATTTTAAAATTCTTTTAATGTTTAAATATAACTTAAATAAATAAAATCATCTAAATAATTCATTGTTGATTATTGTTGAATAAAAATGTCTCAGTAACAATTAAAGAAATTGTATTACATAACAGTCTTTGTAAAGAATACTTTTAAAAATTGTTTTAAGTCATTGTCAAAATTATAAAGCTTTCTGTTATAACTCTAATAAGAACACCTGCTTAACTTCATATTCTTAAATGAAAGTAAACTAAACTCTGATTGGATGTTAAAACAATTAACTTTCTTGTTTAACAAATAAAATTTAAACCTTATATTTAAAGGACTATTAACCAATAGAATTTAAAAATAACATATATGTGATGTAATAATGTTCTTTAAAATTATAAAATAATTACACTATTCATTCTGCATACAACTTTCCACGAAGATAGAAGCAAGAAGAGTTCTCAAGATAAAATGTAATATTTAATACAAGAATAATTGATTCAAGAAAAGAAAATAATTTATTTTAATTGATAGTGAAGAATAATACCACTTACATTTACTTAATCTGCTGGGAAGACCTACTGAAATGAATACATTTGTAATTATTTCTACAAGAAACATTTTTTAAGAATTTTGAAGTGTTTTCCTATCCAGTGTACCAAGTTCCGACCTTGAGAACGAGAATCCGGCTCTACCGAAAATTAAACCCAACCTGAACCGCAGTAATTCTTTTTGGGACACCAAGCCTTCTTCAAAATGTTATACTACAACATCGGGCATGAAGAGAATTACTACGTCAAAATGTCACCACAACATGGACCAACGCATTTACTTCTTCACACCTTGTATACATTGGATAGAAGAAGAAGAAGAAGAAGAAGAAAAGTGGCCTGTATCATACGAGTACCTTCAAGTTGGAAGTAGTGCAATTTTCATTTTTTTCATTATAAAATGATAACCTTGATTTGGTAAGCTGTCATAATCGGCCGTATTCAAGCCTCGGCTTTCCCTTAGAACTAGCTTCCATGCATCTCTGTCTCTAGAATCCAGCCAGTATCCTTCGATTCTCAGCTTCATCAGATCCTCCAAAATTCCATCCATCCAATGAAGACTCAGTCGTCCATTCCTTTTTCCTTCAAATTTATATTCCATGATTTTCTTGGGTATCTCATACTCAGTCATTCTTTGTACGTGCCCTGCATATCGAATATCTTTTGAAACTTTAATTGATGTAATCACATCAGTAGACTTATACTACAACCGAAAGAGCTCAGAGTTATATCTTATACGCCATTCTACTTTGTCACATATTGGCCCATACTTTTTTTAATGAGCTCAAGTCTTGACATATCGGCAGTGGACAAGGTCCATGTTTCACAGCCATATATTAATATTGTTTTACCAGAGTTATATGTAGATTACATTTTATTTCTCTTATCGGCCGCGGTGGACTAGTGGTTATGCTCTTGCCTCTGGTCCCGAGGGTCGCGGGTTCAAACCCGGCCGGGGTCAATGGATTTTTTTGGGCGGAAAAATCCAAGGAGCACGTCCTCCGGGAGGGCCTTTAAGCCATGGGTCTGAAGATTTTCAGGCTCGTAAAAATCCTTAAGCCTGAATGAAAAGGACTCTAAGCAAAATTTACCGAATTTTCCCGTCCTAGTACTACCTTGGTTTCCTAGATGTCAGTATGAGGCGGAACGCTGACCACGGACCACTCAAAATGACATCTATACGAAAACAAGTGTAACTAAATTAGTATGGTTGAAATTCTTCCCTGTAGGGGAAGAGCGCCTAAATCTCTGTAAAGGGAAAACATGGGTTACAATACAATACAATAAGAAGCCTTGGCTTAAAGTGTCTCAATAATTCAAAGTATGCTTTCTTGACATTTTGAATTATCCTTCCAATTTCTTCACTAATGTTGTTTTTATCATTAATTAAGGTACCAAGATATACAAAACTAGAAACCCTTCGACATTTATATTGATTAATACTTATATGGGTAATTTGTGTGATTTCCCTTTTGTTGTTTTATTACCAATAATCATATATTTAGTTTTTTCTTCATTTATTTTCAACCTCATTTTGTTAGCTACTAATTTTAGTGCCATAAAAGTTTTCTTGATATCTTTCTCTGATCTACCAATTATGTATATGTCATCGGCATAAGCTAACATCTGAGTTGATTTACAGAGTTCTGTACTTCTAGTTGGTATATCAGCATCTCTTATAACTTTATCCAGGATAATATTAGATAAAAGACAAGCTAGCGAGTCACCTTGTCTTAGTCAAATTTGTTATTGTAAAATATTCGATGTATCAGACTGGAGTTTTATTTGACATTGGTTGTCGTCCAAGCAGGCCTTAATTAGTTTCACTAGTTTCATAGAAATTTTCAATTCCATCATCGCATTGTAAATATCAGCTCCATTGATGGTATCGTATGCTGTTGAGAAACCAGTAGTAGGTGATGGGTTTCAATATTTTATTCAAATGTTTTTTCAATGATTTGTCTTAAAGTAAAATTTGATCAGTTGTCGATTTTAAAGTTCTGAAACCAGCTTGATAGTTCCTTATGACTTTTTGTGAATATGGCAATAGCCGGTATATAATATTTAATAATGTTATGTATCTACAATAAAGGTCTATATGAACTTAACAAAATTAAAGAAGAATATGGATTGAAGATATCAAAAGAGAAATAAAATATGGCATATCAAGGTGTAGATCCTGTCAGAAGTAAAATTGTACTTGACAATAAAATTTTGAAGCAGGTGAATAATTTTACATATCTGGGTTGCAATGTCTCATATGAAGAAGAAAAGGATGTAAATGCAAAAATATCAACATTTTAAAGGAGTTATGGGTTAATAAATTCTACCTTCAACTCACAGTTAGTCCAAAAACATTCAAGATTAAGTGTATAAAACACTGGCTCTTCCACTCTTTGTATGGTAGCGAAGTATGGACACTGAAAACTTAGATCTGCTAAAATGAGATACTTCGGAAGATTGCAGGATACACACTACTAGATCACAAAAAATGAAGACATCTTAGAAGAATTATACATGTAACCTTTAGAAACAACATTTCTGATTATAAGTCAAGATGGATGCAACATGTTCATCGAATGGAAGATTACAGGATACCCAAAGAAATGTTAAGATATCAATCTGCAGGAAGAAGAAGACAGGCCGTCCACTCAAAATATTTTGGATGGTGTTTCTCTTGAGGCCGAAACAGGTCAACAAATGACCTAAATTCGTGAATGTACTATTATGATGATGACGTATCTGTAATAATTGCAGATCATTCGATCTCTTTTGTGTGTAATGGGCCAAATGACTCCAACTTTCCAATCATGAGAGATTGCTTCCTGCATCCAAATAACCTCAATCAATTCTTGAATCGCTTACATTATTCATTAGTCCGCTCTTGAGAAGTTCTGATTGGATTGCATCTTTTCCAAGTGCTTTATTATTTTTCAGGTTATCAATTGCATCTCTTATTTCTTTTTCTGTAGGCTTTTCAATTAACATCGTAATCATCATATACTTGACTATATTTATATTGTCCTGTGGATTGTAAATCTTCCGCGTATGCCGATGAAAAATCGATAGCAATTCAATGACTAATCATTCAATTAATTACATTTTTGCGCGATAGTGCGTTTGTCGTACTCCAGCGATGGCAACCAGTATTGAAAGTTCAACTTCGTACATTTCGGGGTTGCTAACCTAAATAACTATACTGTAATATTACATTTACACCAACGTGCGGGAAGTAAAACCACTGCCCTCTATGTACTACGTACAATGTATATAAAGAAAATATCCAAATGGTAGTGTTAATATTATACGAAACAAATCACTGTATTTTAAATGAACTGAACTTTATTTGAGACAATATTAAAACAATAAATATGTACTTGCGACCATTTTAATCAATAATTCTTCTCAAGGCCTCCTGTTGTTTCAACTAATAAATATTGCCCACACTGTTAACGTTGGTGAATTATGTATAAATATTTCAAAAAAGATGTTATGATTTTACTATTATTATTACTTTGAAAACACCATCGCCCAAAAAAATAACGTACGACCCACGTTTGTGAAGTGTTTTACAGAATCTCGGAAATTAAAAACCCGCTGTTGCTCGGTTTTTAAACATCATATTCCTCGATTCTGGAAAAACCATTCCCAACGTCGCATCGTAATATACTATTACACAACCCCACAATACTCACTGATTTCGAGACAATGTCCCAATATTGTGGGAAAAAATGGGAACCTTCACTTTGTCACTGTAAGATACGATGGAGCGAATGTACCAGAAACATGATTCCCAGATCAATGTGTGCAAAGAGCTTCGTAGTCCCCACATCCAACGCTATTATAGTGGATAAGTTAAAATTAGTCACAGCCATGAAATTATTCGCATCAGTGATCACCCCTATCGTCACCACCTACGGGATAGAACTGATATGGGAGAAACTATCGACCAGCGATTTGGAGAGGTTAGAAAAAGTAAAACCAAGATTCATCAAAAAGGCATTAGGTGCAAGCAAATACCACACCAAACAGAATGGCCTATATGCTAGCCAGAGGAAACCTTCTTCCTAGAGGACCTGAGACAAAGGATACTACTGCCAGCAACGGAGCCATGATAAGAAAGTCATCGAAAAAAAGAAACAGAGAGAAAAAGAGATCGACGAAGATTTCTACGCCTCAGATGCCATGGTAAACAGAGAGTGGACTGGAAGTAACCAACCACAAAGGCACAGAATCATAGGTTTTAGCAACACACGGTATCATCACAAAATGTGCAAAATATACAAAATTCCACCATCCGAGTGATTCGTGTGAATGCAAGATATGCGACCAAAAGTGTGAGCCGATACCATTACAAACAATGCAGAATATGGACAGGATCACTGAACCAACTCATAAAAGACAAATCATAAACTTATAACTTAATGCTCTTTCGAGTGCCTCTTACCAATTTATTTTTTATATAAGTACTAACCACAATGTTAAGTACAGTAGAAAGTTTGGTGGTTTCCGTAGCTATAAAACAATCATTCTAAACAGTGATACAATTATTTTTTTTTGTTTGACATTGTAAATTGTCCTAGAGTGTTTTTCCGAGGCATGATGTTTGGTTTTTTAGCATTTTTTCTTTTTATGATGAACGAGGAGCTGCCCGATGCATCAACCCCAACCTGGGGGACGGGTAATTTTTGTTCAAGGTTTTCTTCCTCTAACCTTTGATAGTCCAGTATCTTACTGCAAGGCAGCAGCGCTAGTTTTGGTCCGCCTGGATATTTTATTTCCCAGTACCCGCCATATCTGGTTACCGTTCCCCTATCCGCCATCTGGGGAGGCGCCCGAAGGGAGACTGGCAAACTCCACACACGGAGTTGTGGTTTCCGGGAAGACGGCGGCAGCTGCCATGAATCCGGATGATGAATTGATTTACATTGTCACTAAATCAGTAAATGTTGGGTGTTGTGTAAATGTAATTAATTTTGCCATAAATCATTAAATTACTATCGATTAATCCAGTAGTAGATGCGGAAGATTTAAACACTTAAAACGGACTTGTACCTGCAACAAGAAAAGATCACGTTTGCGGGACAAGGTTTTTATTAAAAAAAGTCATCTACTCAATCCTCTCAACAAGACCTAGGAAGTTTGTAATGGGGATTTCAGGACGCCCTGTATACAACGAGCATTTTAAAGACTTCACATAAGCGGTAGGAAAAACTCACTACACATAATAGAAGTAAGCCACCCAAAAAATATAAATTAATAACATACTTTCGATGATAAATAAATAATACAATAATGAACTTGTAGAAGATTTCCGGGCTGTTGGCCGTGGTCTTGAGGCTTGTAGTTCCCCGACGTTTTGTCAGACTAAAGGATGCCGGACGCAGTCCTCTGGCGAAACGTCGGGGAACTACAAGCCTCAAGACCACGGCCAACAGCCCGGTAATCTTCTACAAGATCATCATAGTAACTCCGGCCGTGAAAGCCTAAGTTTATATATTAGTCGCCTCTACGGGGAGGAAATCAACAAGTCTCAAGACAACCCCTTGAGGATGCCCGGACGCAGTCTCTGGCGAAAACGACGAGGAACTACAAGCCTCAAGACCACGGCCAACAGCCCGGTAATCTTCTACAAGATCAATATAGTAATACCGGCCGTGAAAGCCTAAGTCAATATAAAATAATACATAATTCGTATTCATATTTTTGAAGAAACTGAAATTTTAAAAGCCAGAAATGGAAGAATGTTAGAGGAAAACATGTCTATAGACCACAATATCTCTACAAAAATCCACTCAACGGGAAGCTGTATTTGAATAAACATTGAAGATGGACGACAGTCATAAATGATGATGATGATGATGATGACTGGCCCCCATTCGTCCTGATGCGGGACATGAATGCTCCCCAAGAGGGAAGTTTCTTAACCAGACTAATTTAGCGAGGGACTCGCGGTTAGTATATCGCCTCAAAGAGACATCTAGTACGAAACTAAGGTATTACTCGGATGGATGAAGGTCGGTTAAATTTTGCTCAAATGTATTTTTATTCAGATTTGAGGTCTTTTACGAGCCCGAAAATCTTCAGACTCGGTACCCAGAGCTTAAAATCCTTCCCGGAGGACTTGTCCCTTGGATTTTTCCATCCTAAAGATCCATTGACCCCGGCCGGGTTTGAACCTGCGATCCTAGCGATTAAAGGGAAGGAACATAACCAACAGACCACAGTGGTCGAAACATCATAGTTCAGGACAATTGGGTCACTCAGGTACGTCTGTAGATTTTAACTTAAATTTTTTAAAGAAATCTAAATTTATATTTGCTCTAACCTCGACTTCATCATTACCCAGTGTAAGGTATATAATATATTAATTGGTGTTTCTCGTATAATTTATCATATTTTATACTATTATTTATATAATAATCATTATTATCATTATTATATTATTATTATCATTACTATATTATTATTATTATTATTATTATTATATTATTATTATTATTATTATTATTATTATTATTATTATTATTATTATTATATTATTATTATACGAAGGGCAGCACGAATTTCAAGAAGAGACAACATTAGAAACTCAGTTATAAGGAAGAAAATGAACATTGAAGACACTATTTTAGATTACGTATATTAAACTCAGCATATTAAGATGGTACGGAGATGTCCAGCGAATGGAAGAGGATCGACTACCAAAGTCTGTTTTGGAATGGAAACCTGAGGGAAGACGAGGGCAGAGGAAGACCTAAAACCTCCTGGGAGTCAGGGAATATGTTTATACATGAAGGAGAAACATCTACAACCAGGAGATTGGATGGGCCGACAAAATTGGCTATTGGGAATCGGACGATGTCAAAGACATTAATCAACCGATGATCTATCTATCTATCTATTATTATTATTATTATTGTAAATTATTATTATTATATATCGTATAAAAATGTGTTGTACATGAAATTTACATTGCTACATTTATGTATCTTTAACTGTTTATAATTAGTATAGTGTATATCTATATTTGTCAAATATTTAATTGTATTTGTGCTGGTTGAATGGAAGAGAAGGCCTATGGCCTTAACTCTGCCAGAATAAATAAAACATTATTATTATTATTATTATTATTATTATTATTATTATTATTATTATTACCACAATGGCGATAAAAAATGTTTCTAAAAAAAACCTGGGGCAAATTGAATATGTTAAATTCACAAAACAAAAAAAAGTAAAAAACTAATGTTATATTGTATGTAGCAATGTAATAAAACCTTGAACACTATTTGAGAGAAACTTGAAAGCTGGGAAATTCCAAACCACTTTCACATTTCCACTATTTTTAATTTAGTGATTGACTGACTCACCTTGTACAGTCACTGCACTTTACATGAAATTCTTATTTTAAAAAAATGCCTTCCTGATTATTATAAAGATGGAAATTATACAAGTGAGCAAATACAAAATGTGAACACCTTCCTGACAAATTCAATTTGACATGGAGTGATGTGATGTCCTGTGTTGCGGTATATTAAGCAAGAGACTATGTTGCGATCTTGTGTTTAAGTTATGGTTTGAGGATAGATACTGGAAACGGGATGATAAAATAATTGGGAATCGAGGTATGTAGGATCTTAAATAAGAGAATTAGACAGTGCGATTTCTTCTCTCTTTTAGATGTAGCCATGAGAATTCGTGGAATAATGGAGAAATGTGATCGTATTTTCGAACATTAAATATGAATCTGATACACATATTATGGACACGCTGCAGTTTGTCCGACCAATCCGTCACTTATGTCAGTTAGTAGAACGTCACAATAGTCAAAATGCGGCATCACTAAGGTTTGGATTTAAAATAATTTTAAGAGTTGTAGGAAGAAAATTTTTGAGGACGCTTTAGGGAATGCATTGTGGAGAAGATCTTTTTAGATGTTTGTTTTACTTGGGCATGCGAATTTAAATTAGAATCTAAGTAAAGTCCCAATAACATCGATACGAAAACAAATGAGAGACTCAAGGACATAATACTACTACTACTCATAGGAGATGTGAAATGTAACAACTCTTCCTGTGGTATTTTTCGAATACATTGTCTGTTTTAGTACACATTAAATGAAATCAACATTTTTTATTAATCTTAGAATAGGAGAACACCAAGTCTTTCATGGGATTATTTGTAGGCCTATATGGTAGTTCATGGAAGACTGATGACTGAAAGAAGACCGACGGCGATTGACCTGACAGAAAATGGTAGAAACATGGATCAGAGGGCGTCGTATGGTGTAAAGCACCTCATCTACTACCAGTAAATATACTGTAAGATAAAAAATATTTTCAACTCGTGTCCAACTCAGGGTCGGGTCGACGGATGAGATGAGATGAAGCCCATATATTTATAGAGGACTGTGAATTACAAGGGTGCCGGCCAACCACTCCTGACGCACCGTCACGGTGGCGGATGAATAAAATGAAACGAAATGGATGAGATCAGTATGGAAAAATGGTGGAATGAAATTTGTGGCAGGGGAAAATGGGAGAATCTCCGAGAAAAACCTGCCCAAGCTCCGTTTCGTCCACCACGAAACCCACAAGGAGTGACCGAGACTCGATCTCGGGACCCCGGCGGTGAGAGGCGAGCGTCTAACCGTTTGCACCATTCCTGACGCACCGTTACAGGTGCGGATGAAAAAAATGAAACAAAATTGATGAGCATGAAGAAATGGTGTCATGAAATTTGTGGCAGAGGAAAACGAGAGAAACCCCGAGAAAAACCTTCCCAAGCTCCGCTCCGTTTCGTCCAACACGAAACCCACAAGGAGTGACCGAGACTCGATCTCGGGATCCCAGCGGTGAGATGAGAGCGTCTAACCGCTTGCGCCACGGAGCCACGTATTAATATTATTGATATATAAGGACAACTGACAACACTGCAAAGAATGCATTATGTTTTTTTACTGAAAAACACTATAAAGGAAAAAAAATCATATCCCTTGGATGAAATTCAGACCAATATTCATTATTATTAAAAAGTAATAGGCCTACTTTAATAAGTTACTGCAAGATTCCTTTTTACTGACAAGGGAACTGTCAACGATTGCATGTCACTTTTAACTACAAGTACTAAAAATGAAGCTCCAAATCACTCATATAAAGTACAGGGAAGTAATACAACTCCTGGCTTGATGGATTGGATAACATCACAAACGTCCGCGCCCGCCCAGCCTCACTCAACTCCGCTCTTACTCAAGCAGGGAGTCATCTGCTCCGTACAGTTGGTTACCAAAGCTGGATTCTGGCTTCGATTTTTGTGCCTTGCAGTTAAAAACAGCCAGTAACTTTTTGGACACGGTCTTGGTACACCACAACCCTTCTCTGAGAGAAATTTCAAGGTAGGTTTAGGCATGCAATGGCTGACAGTTTCCTTATGAGAAAACCGTATATTTGTGACCTAAAGATCACAATTTCTTTTATCGAGAAGGTCACGGTTTGGAATCCCCATGGGCTCAATATTTTTAAACTGGCCTAAACCTTCTGGCAGCACCATGACACGGAAATGAGTACCAGTCTACTTTTTGGGGATAAAGGCTGCCGTCACGCAGGGCTGACAGCTCGAATGTGACCTCATTCCGGTTGTCTAGAAACATAGAAACCTTCACATCCAACTACCTCACGGATCCCTGAAGATTCATTTTTTTTTTTGCCACAAGGAATTCTTCTTCTTCTTCACTTCCTGGTTTAGGCAAGAGTTGCCTGTTCCGTCTTCACTAATAGATCTAAGACTATATTTTCCCACGACGTCCGACATCTCTTCTTCCTCTTGGAAAATAATGGAAGATTTTATTTGGTAATCTACTTTCTTCCATTCTTTCTACATGTTCTCTCCACTGTATCTTGTTGTTAGATACTTTTTCTTTTATGGAGTAGATCTGCAGTTCTTCACGGATATCCTCGTTTCTTATCTGGTCCATTCTAGTGCAGCCTTTTACTCTTCTTAAAAATTTCATCTCGGCTGCTTGGATTTTACTTTTTGTTTGCTAGTGGTAATCCAAGATTCACTCCCATACAAAAGGGACAGGGACAGCCATTGTTTTATAAAATTTTAATTTTGTTTGTTTATGGGCTTTATTATTCAATGTTCTATTTATTGTACCACAAATAGCTTGAAACTGATGTGTTTGTGTTCAATATCTTTATCATACGCCACATTATGGAAGAATGGAAAATTTATAATGGACACTGGCCTTCAGATTGAACAACTAACTCAAAGTATTAATAACTCACTTTTTCGCCGATTATTTTGGTCTTACTACCCCCCATGATGGAAGATCGGTTACATTTGGCTGCTTACAAACTAAAATGCAAATATGTAGCGATTATAATTTTAAAAATTTCAATAAGTAAATAACAAAAGTAATGGCATTTGTGGAAGAAATAACTCTGCGTGCAAAAATAATTATTAGAGATCGAATACTTACTTGAACAATTATCCCACTTTAAATATTTAGGCTGTGACACTCAGCTATGGGTATGATAAAGATATGGACACAAAAAACACATCAGTTTCAAGCTATTTGTGGTACACATAAATAGAACATTGAATAATAAAGCCAATAAACAAACAAAATTAAAATTTTATAAAACAATGGCTGTCCCTGTCCCTTTTGTATGGGAGTGAATCTTGGATTACCACTACCAAACAAGAAGTAAAATTCAAGCAGCCGAGATGAAATTTTAAGAAGAGTAAAAGGCTGCACTAGAATGGACCAGATAAGAAACGAGGATATCCGTGAAGAACTGCAGATCTACTCCATAAAAGAAAAAGTATCTAACAACAAGATACAGTGGAGAGAACATGTAACAGATCTTCATCATGGTAGTAAGACCAAATCATCGGCGAAAAGTAAGTTATTAATACTTGAGTTATTGTTCAATCTAAGGCCATTGTCCATTATAATTTTCCATTCTTTCATAATGTGGGTGATAGACTACACCCTTGTCTAACTCCTTGATTTATTAAAATTTCTTCTGACCTTTTTCCATCAGTTTTTATCACAACTTTATGTTTCTTCATATAAGGAATTCATAATTTAAAATTGCGAAAACTGATATTACTTACATCGAGTATAGAGCACACCCGCTCCAAGAGATTGTATTTTAAGAAGAGGGAAACATTGATATATTCTTTCGAGGGGAATGTAAATTATTTATCACATCAACGAGGCAATAAACAAATTTCGTCTTGTCTACGCTATAAATTGTTAACATGCAAGTTGTTATGTAACATGGGCTGTAAAAATCTCTTTGTATCGTGGTGCTCATCTGAATCTCATAAAATTTGTGTATTATACAATATACAAGGCAATAAATTTGAGAAGACTTAATATCACGTCCTTGAGGTAAAACATGAATTGACAGATACATAGGATGCACATATTCTCTGTCAACGGCACGAGAATTAGGTAGGGATAGCTAACCCTAAACTCAAGCAGACTACTTCCAATTCATAGGCTATATAAAGTGATTCATACAAATACTAAAATAGGATCAACATAAAGTCAAAAGAAAATTTAAATATATATTTTTAATGTGTACGCATCTTTTTGTGCCTAAAGTTTTATTTTTCTTCTCCACTCGTCTCTATCCACCCACTCCATGTCCTCCAGTCCTCTTGTTCTCATTCCAGTTCTTATTTCTGGCATCCACGAATTTCGAGGTCTTCCTTTCCTTCTTCTTCCAGGTGGAACACCATTCCAATGTTTTCCTGGGTAACCTTTCTTCTTGCATTCGACGTACATGCCCATACCAATTTAATTGCTTATATCTTATATCCGCTGTGGTCTCGAGGTACCGTGCTGCCTTGTCACGCAGCGGGCCCGGGTTCGATCCCCGGTCGGGGCAGTTTTTCTGGGTGAGGTTTTTATCGGAGTTTTTCCTCACCTGTAAGACAAATGCGAGGAAAACTTTAAGGCCCAAACGGTCCCCGAAATCAAATGGCCATCATCATCATCATCATCATCATCCTTATCATTACCATTATCATCATCATCATCCTTCACAGGCGTGGAAAGCAACGGGAAGCTACCACACCTACACAATTCCCCAGTAAAGCTGCAAGCATAGCATGATAGTGCTATGATTGTAGTGAAGGACCTGCCTTCGGGCAGAATTACTATGGATGGATATCTTATATAATCTACTATTGAATATCTAACATTAATTTTTTTCTCGTATGGCAGTATTTCTTATTTTTTTTCTATTTTGAACATTAATTTTTAATTTAATTAATAACAAATATCCATCCATCCATAGTAATTCTGCCCGAGGGTAGGTTTTTCACTGCAATCATAGCATTTTCAAGCTATTCTTTGCAGCTTTACTAGGGAATTGTAGGCGTGGTAGCTTCCCGTTGCTTTCCACACCGGTGAAGGATGATAATGATGATGGTCATATGATTTCGGGGACCGTTTGGGCCTTAAAGTTTTCCTGACATTTGTCTTACAGATGAGGAAAAACTCCCGATAAAAACCTCACCCAGAAAAACTGCCCCGACCGAGGATCGAAACCGGGCCCGCTGCGTAACAAGGCAGCACGGTACCTCGAGACCACAGCGGTGGACATAGTTATAATATCACTAGTAACACTGTACTATTATCTACGAATTTCGTACTCATCTTTCATTATTTTAAGAAGAAATTCAAGTTGAGTTCTAGCTACAAACAAAAAGAATTAGATTCCATTGTTATCTTAATTTCCGCCTTCTCAACACTAGGACTAATTTTGAGAACACTGGTTATTAGCATTTATTAAAGGCTTCATTTAACTTACCTTGGAAAGATTTTAAGTTAAATTAAACTAATAACCTTCAAAGTTATAAATACCCCAGAGTTAGAATCTGGTTATGTAAGCTATTTACAGATCTTCTTCTTCTTCTACTACAAGGTTTAGGCTATGAAGCCTGTTCCGGCGAAGTTAAAAGTGGAGTCCATCTTCTGCGTGGTCGGCCAACATCTCTTGTTCCTCTGGGATTATACAGGAAGGTTCTTTTTGGTATTCTTTCGTTGTTCATTCTCATTAAGTGTTCTATCCATTTCTTATTATTTTCGCTGATTTTATCTTCAGTTTTATATATATTTAATTCTTCTCGTATAGTTTCATTCCTTATTCTATCCGCTCTTGTGCATTCTTTCACATTACGTAAAAACAGCATTTCCGCTGTCTGTATCCTGCTTTTTATCCCTTGATTTCATTATCCAATTTTCACTTCCATACAACAACAAAGGAACAGCCATTGTTTTATATAATTTAAGTTTCGTATCTTTCCTTGTTTTCCGACCTAAGGTTCTTTTTATGGTTCCACAAATAGCCTGAAATTTATTTACTTTATTTTCTATATCTTTATTTTCTCTATAAGTTATATCACATCCTAAATATTGGAAATGTGATACTTGTTCTATTATTTTGTTATCCAGTACAATTTTTTGATCTATTTACAGATAGTATTGGAATTATTTATAATATCTAGATGCTTACTTTTTGGGAAGAGAAAATATTGCGAGTAATTGAGAATAAAGTTCTTAGGAACATTTTTGAAGCAAAGAGAGATGAACAGACAGGTGAATGGAGAAGACTTCATAACAGTGAGTTACATGATCTTTATAGGAAACCAGATATAATAAGAGCAGTTAAATCACGTAGACTGCGATGCGCAGGAAATATGACACGAAAGGTGAATGAAAGCTTCTTGTAGGAAAACCAGAGGGAAAATGTCCAGTTGGTAGACCAAGAATAAGGTGAGAGAATGACATTAACTATGATTTGAGGGAATTATATTGTACAGGGGACGATTGGAAAGCTTCTCAGGATAGGAATGTATGGAAAGCTTATGTCCGTGCGGCCATGAACCTACGGATTCCATAGTGCAAGTGAGTTAGTTAGATGTAATTGGAGATTACGAATATTTTCGGAAACATTTTCTTTGCAATCTCTCCATGATACACGCTTAGCTAATATATCATAAATGAAGATACTCATCTTCATCCTGAACGTTATAATACTCAAACTATTGGAGTCAATGGCCTATTACATTTCAATTATTTTTTATTTACAACGAATCACAGTCGTGTTTTGCCTAAAATTTACCAACTAAAGTTTATCATAATAAAGAAAGCACCACCTTTATAACATTCTGAATAGGTCATAGCATTATTTTGCAGCGACTGACTCCCTAAGAAATACGGCTACTGGATTGTATATATATTGCATGAATGTCAACACGTAGCCCATACGAGAGATAATATAAAAACATTTGTAACAACTGATTATACCACAAAAAAAACACTGTTTGTATTTTCTTAAAACGAATTATTTTCCAGGAAATGACGTTGCAGAAATATTTAATTGACATATTTTCATCTAGGACATCAAACTAATTAATACCTATAACGTTGGTTATAAATTTCTCCACTAGGGTGCATTCTTACAACATTGCGATCCTTTGGCAATAAATAATATTATGATCTGGTTGCAGTGATGAACAAAAGAAGCAAATGAAGCGTACCAATCGTTTCTCATTTGTTTTCAAACATCGCCGTTTACATTTTATATATATATATATATATTAAAATAACTATAGTTAAATAATAATTTGTGAGTAAACAGCTTAATTTTATTCGTCAAATAGTCCTAACAAATACCACTCTTGGATTTCCAAATTCTCTAGATAAATTCACTCCTCACTTCGTGAGTCGTGAATTTATCGATAATTTGGAAATCACTCGTGGCATTACTTATGATAAAGGTATCCATTATCGATACATCTCTATCCTGCGCTAATATGTTCCAATCATTCCCTGTATAATCTACTTCCCTCAGATCATTGCTAATCCTATTCTCTCACCTCATTCTTGGTCAGTTTTCCTACAAGAAGCTTCCATGTCCCTTTTTCATTCCCAATCCGTGCCACATGCCCTGCCCATCGCGGTCTACGAGACTTAATTGTAATTATATCTGATTTCTTATAAAGATAACTTAGTTCACTTATGTAGTCTTCTCCATTCACCTGTCTGCTCATCTCTCTCTGGTCCAAAAATTTTCCCAAGAACTTTATTCTGAAATACTCAATCTTTTCTTTTCCCCTCTTAAATTAAGAGTCCTTATTTACCACCCATATAACCGGGAGAATAACAGTTTTACAAATTTTCAGTGTAACGTTTCTGAGAGGAGTTAGGACAAGAGTCCTTGTAATGCATAATATCCAATTATATATACGAGCACAATAATTTATAATTTGGTACACAAATTTAAAAATACGACATGAGCTGACTGAAGAAGAATTAGAAGATATTGGGTATTAGATATAAAACAGTCTAATACATTTCTTTTAGCGCAAGTAGTAGAGTTATCAGAATAGTTTATATTTGTTGTTATTAAATGGTTCAAACTGAAAGACGTGAAATATACCGGATTGAAGAGCTAGATATACAGACACGATTTAATTATTGCAGACGGATCCAACAATCAATAAACTATGGGACTTCTTTTTCATGGTGGATCTTTAGATCCGTTTCGCTGAAACAGGAATCACTTCACCCATCGAACTTCTCTTCAGATGCCCAATATCACGGCATTCAATAGGTCTATATTCATACGAAACAGAAAATTATTTACAAATACGGACACGTCTATTTTTAAGCATCGTTTCCCAACCTGTGGTTCGCGAACCCTCAGGGGGTTCGCAAATTATTTCAAGGGATCGTCAAAACGTATCCGTAATGGTGGGTTCCGAGGCTAAGTATATTATAGTTTCCTTCATTTCTGCGGCATTGTCATAATAATAATAATAATAATAATAATAATAATTATTATTATTATTATTATTAATTTAAAATTAAATTAACCATATAATGCCCCTTGTTACATATGTGTAACATCGGGGATTTATCACATTATTTCCATAATAAATTAATATTTACCGCGAATGCCTAATTTACAGTTATATAACAACGTTAGGAATGCATAGATTTCGCTACAATGGAAATTTTGTCTGGCAGCTTCTTTGTGTTCTAACAATACTAACAACAGTATTTAAAAAAATACCGCGAAAGTCGTTTTCTTCAAATGCCTATTTAAAATATACACTAGTGTCCAAAATTAAAGCAACAAACTGAAATTTCGCCTTCCTGTGTCCAATATACAATATAATAGTACCAAGTGGTAGTAGAACGTTAGCAAATGCCTGTATAAACATATCCTCTATGTGAGATAGCATCCCTGTCTTTGTAGAATCAATGAAGTGATAACGTCAGTGCACTTATCAAAGGATACTTTATGTTTACTCTCTTTAGTCCCACTTCAGCATTCACTGTGTAAACATTCAGGTGCAGTATGACACAGAGAAGACGCCAGGCAGACTCCCTCCATTGTAGAACGATAGAGAGAATATAAGCTGGACAGTCTCTAGCTGATGTGGCCACTAGGCTATGTGTATCGTTCTGTTGTTTCCTGGATGTGGCAACAGTTTGTAAAGGTAGAAAATGTAACCCGAATACCAGGGCATGGACGACCAAGAGTCACCACACAAGAGTCACCACCCAAGAGTCACCACACAAGAGTTACTTGACAATAAGGGAAAGACGGAACAGTGTTGTACTGCACAACTGGCATCTGACCTCACAGCATCCACTGGAACATTTGTATCGCGACAAACAGTGTACAGAAGGCTTCAACAGAGGATCTTTACTGTCGGAGATCCGCTGTAAGTGTACCCTGACACGTGATCACAAAAAAAAAAAAGACGTAGAGAATGGAGCCAACAACATGTCAGTTGGATGGACGAACAGTGGACTAATGCCCTCTTTACAGATAAATCCAGATTCGGTCTTCTGAGCGATTCTCGACGGATTCACATTTGGAGATAATCTGGAACACGATTTCGGCTATCAAACATTCTGGAAAGATACTCATATGGAGGTGGATCAATAACGGTGTGGGTAGGCTCGAACACCTCTACAGGAAGTTGTACGATAAACAGACAAGGTTTAAGCGCTGCCAGGTATCGTGACGAGATCTTGTTACCTCATGTACGCTTGTTTCGAGATACTTTGGGTCCAGACTTTCTGCTGATGGACGATAATGCTCGTCCACACAGAACAGCGGTGGTTTATGAATTCCAGTAAATTGAAGACATTGCTGGAATGGATTGGCCTGCTTGGTCTCCCGACTTAAATCCGATAGAGCATGTTTGGGATATGCTAAAGAGACGAGTTGCTTCTCGTCATCAACCATCAATCACTCTTGAGGACTTGAGAGTTGCTCTGCAGGAAGAATGGGCCTTCATACCTCAAAATTAGATTTATGACCTCTTTTTGCAGCATGCACCGTTGTTGTGAGGCCTGTGTGGCTGCCAGAGGTGATACCACGCCATATTGAACACTTGTAACCACATTTCTCGATACTGAGTGTGAACTAAGATCACTTTAAAAAGAAGAAAATCATTTTTATTTCTGTTATTTCATCAAAAATGATGTTAGAATGTTTACTGAGTTTAGTCCTGTTGTTCTAGTATGGGCCAGTAATATTTTGTGGCACAATTAAGATAAAAAGTAAACATTTCAATTTGTTGCTTTAATTTTGTGCACCAGTGTAAATATAGAAACAGACTCTGTGCTGAAAGTGATTTCAGACTTCATTTAACTCCTGTGGTTGCAATTAGGCCTATACGTCGTGTAACTTTTAAGCCGTAACTAGAGTAGGCCCTAACTTTAGGTTTAAACCGTTAAGGAAGGGTTAACTTAAGGTTATTTAACCTTTTGCTTGGAATTAAATTGTATGCATGTCAACTGTATGTATCTACATTTAAAAGTCAGTGGTTCACCCTTCTCAGATCGTTGTGGAAGGGGTTCGCGAGTCGAAAAAGGTTGGGAATCGCTGTTATAAAGTAACCCAATAATATAGGCCTAGTTTAAAATGTAACAGGATTTTACTCCGGAATGGTTTAATTAGTGTCCATGATAAGCTACATGGACAATTTGTTGCTCGGGACTAGCTGGGTTCGATCGGTAGAACAAGGATATATCTCAGGTATCCGTGAAGAAGGATATTCACTGGGGGAAAACAGTAGAGTCGGTGTGATGTCTTGAAATTGACGTTCCACTTTTATTATCACTATATTTTAGTTCAGGTTTACACTTCGTAGTATTTGACACGACGCTAAAGGCTGTTGGTGGCCGGAAGCGTATATTTATTGTGCACCACTCGCTTTGGGTAATTATTTATAATTCCTTTTGCTTTAACTCCCTATAATCTGAGAGCCTAAAGTAATCAAATTTATATCACGTGAGTTTTCACTGAATCAATTAGATTTGCCTTTACAGGCAAATTATATCACTTGAATATAAAGTGCGCTCTAACTTATGGCGCCGAAACATAAACGATGTGCCGCTGGCACATGCGCTAGTAACTTGGACGAAGCGCACTCGCGGCTGGCGCAAAAAATAACAATAAAGAAATCTAAAATAATGCATTTTACGGTAAACAAGCTACGTTATGGGGCTATTGGCTCCAATTTAGTGTTGTACTGCTGAAGCGCTGTTTCGTTTGAGTGGTTATGTTAATAAACAAAACTGTCATTAGAGTAGTGAAAATCCCACTATATTATAAAAGTTCTCTCTACGAGATAAAATCAGATTAATAAATGGACCCTGTATAATTGGACTCATTTTTTTTAAAAAGAGAGAGTAAACTCCAATCGTTAAGTGCAGAATATACTCACTCCTTGTTTCAAGCGAACTAATGGATAGATATTATTTAATGCAGGATAACGCTACTCCGCATACCACGGGCTGTTTCATGAAAGCGATAAAATACATTTTTTTTAGATAGATTCGTGAATCGTGAACTGTGAACTGTTAGAAAAGAATCCACGTCACAACAAATCTAGAAGTCCTACCAGCCAGCTGCAGACCTCACATCCCATGTGTTAATCCAGCCAGTTTTGGATGACATGTGATTCGGTACGCTGACTTTTTTTTATAGCTGTCTTTTAAATCTGGAGCCGCTATTTATTGTAGCTACCAAATTCCTCAAGATGCTGTATGGGACAGGTCCCATACTGGTCAAAATTTCACGAGTAAATTTCTTCCGCCTGGGGGCTTGCATCAGCGCAAGTCCCATACATATCCACCAAGGCATGATGCCTTAAATCGCTCCGCTACGGCTAGATGTCCGGAATGAAATCTCTGTGACTTTTATCTAATTTCTTCCGTCTCTTTATAAAATGCTATAACATGTTGCCAACATTCCCACTCATTCCACAGAGGAATAATTTGATGAAATATTAGCTTGACTATTTAACTCATGCCCCAAATGTGAGTCAATGACCAATCACATTTCAATTATTTTTTACTTAAAACCAATCACAGCCGTTTTTCACCTCGATTTTATCGGTTTAATTTTATCACTGTAAAATCAACATTCTGAATAGGTCATGGCATTATTTTGCAGTGAGTGCATATGGCTACCATATATAATGCACGAACGTAACCTTATCGTGGTTGCGGGAGATAATATAAAAACATTTGTAGAATTGATTATACCACAAAAAATAAACCACTGTTTGCACTTTCTTAAACGCATTTTTTCCTAGGTAATAACGTTCCAGAAAAATGGAATTGACATATTTACATCATAGGACATCAGAAATTAATTAATATACAGTTTGAGGTGTTTCATTTTTTTCTCAACTAGGGTGCATTCTTACAATATTGTGATCCTTTGGCAATAAATAATATGATCTGGTTGCAGTAATGAACAAGTGAAACATAACGTTTCTCATTTGCTTTCAAACATCGTCGTTTTACATTAAATATATACATATTTTAAAATAACTATAATTAAATAATGATCTGTGAGTAAACAGCTTAATTTTATTCGTTAAATAGTCCTGACAAATGCCACTCTTTATTTCCAAATTCTCCAGATAAATTCACTCCTCACTTCGTGAGTCGTTAATTTATCGATAATTTGTAAATCACTCGTGGCATTACTTATGATAAATTATGTGTATGTATAATATATATATATATATATATATATATATATATATATATATATATATATATAAAATTCTTCTGTATGTGTGTATGTCACTGAACTATTAAACGACTGGACCGAATTTGATGCAATTTTTTGTGTTTGTTTGAGTGGTTCCCTGGATGGTTTAGATTCACAATTGGACCTTAGGTGGCGCTGCGATCGGGTTACAGTAATTTTTTTTACGAAATGTTCTTATAGTTTCAAAATTTTCACCCTCCCCACTATACCTCAATATTTTTTTAATGAAAAAAAAATCGTTAAAACCTTCTGAGAAGTCCATGACTAATTTATTTATTTAAAGCATTGAATGCCAAATATGCTTATGCAGGAAGTGATTTCAAATATAATGGACGGGATTTGTTTTTTTCTCTCAAAAGAATATGCATTTACATTGCGTATGGGCCTGCTTGGCTGTACGTACATCATGTTTCCATGAATAAAAAATAAAAATAATGATATATAAACAAATACCTACATGGCTACACACCTACAAATATATATATATATATATATATATATATAATATGACCTATGTCTACACTACATACACAATAATACACATCTACACTCATCCATGAAAATACCATGTGTATAGATTTAAGAAAGTTTAATTTTGCATATCAATAATTAAAAAATATAGCTCGAAAACAAATTTAAAAAAAGAAAGAAAAACACGTATATACATACACATACATACACAAGCGCTCGCGCGCTCATAACCCCCCGCCCACCCTGCAGACATCAAATGCACTGTAAGGCAATTCAACATATCAAGACTAATAATTACATAATTACTTTTTTTTACTTTTGAGGGCCTCTCCACTTTTCAGCGGTTACCCTGTATTCTCATTCGCCATTCTTGCCGATCACGCCATTCATCCTCCTCCAGACCTCGGTCGTTCATCAATCTATGGATCTCTCCTCTCCAAGTTGTTCTTGGCCTTCCCCGTTTCCTTCTACCAGAAGGTGACCATTCCAAAAGAGTTTCGGGCCACCTATCATCCTCCATTCTCCTGACATGGCCATACCACTGAAGAGCTCGTCTTTCGATCCTTTCCACCACTTTCTCCTCCATATCCATCATCTGCCTCACTTCTTCATTTCTTCTTCTTTCCAACCTGGACACCCTGGCACTGCGTCTTATTCCATCCATCTCCACTGCCACGATCTTAGTTTTTTTTCCACTTCCTCCTACTACAAGATATTCAGTTTTTTTCCATGTTTACTCTTAATCCTCCTATTTCAAAAGCATTTAGAAGTTTTCTCATCATGTATTTCACATCCTCACGACTCTGAGCTATTATTACATAATTGAAGATCGAAAACAAATACCATATTGAGATCCTTATTATTCATAATACATATATTCTTATTGATCTCCAGTTTTGCTATACCTCAATTTCCTTACTGTACCCAAAAATTTGCATGTTTTCACTTCACTCTCGATCCGTCCTAAAATATCCCAGCAGATTTCAAATATACGCTATCCCCAGAGGTAAGCAAGATAGACAGAAAATCTAGTATTGGTTGGAAAAAATCAATGGCACTATTTAGGAACTAAATTAGGTTCATACGACAATGGTAATATTATCATACTCAATTATAGGCAATATCTAGGGAAAACATCATTTTATACCCACCTAGTTAGGTAAGGTAACCATGAACAACATCACTTTCGTTGTCTTACCACAATTTACCAACAGCAACGCAGATAATGAATTATAATCACTGCATTAGATATTGCTTTATATGAGAACTAACGCCTAAGTTATATCGACTCGACTGATCCGCCCTACAGCGTAACAGGAGAAGTTGCCGCATCATCACGGCGATACATAAAAATTCACAATTACTCATTCTCGCGTCATCGGTTATCAGAAGAACCCGGATTTGTATGAAAGAACAAATGTCAAAATATGCATGCAAATATGCACTAAAATTTGTAAAATATGCACAAACGATATGAAAAATAAAAATGGTACGCTTAACAAATATTGATATCAATTCATAACAACTTAATTATTTGTAGGCCCTACTCAATTACTTTAGAAAAGCACTACACTGCTTTAATAGGATCAATATGAAATATTGAAAAACCTAGTATTGAATGCACTTATTTAGGAACAAAATTAGAGCATTCAGGCGATAACACAGTGGAAATTAAAAATAGAATCGCACAAACAAAACAAGCAACAAATGCTTTAGACTCTGTTTGGTGGAGCAAAAATATTACAAAAAATAGAAAATTACAAATATATCAAACCATAATTCAGAGCATTTTAACATATAGTGCTGAAGTCTGGCAAATTCCTACCAGGGAAATGAAAATAATTTTAAGTATTGAAATGGATGTTTTAAGAAGATCCGCTGGAAAATCTAGAATGGATAGAATACGAAATAAAGAAATAAGGGAAATTATGGGTGTACAAGAGGAGCCGGACATCGTAGACATTATAGAAAAGATTACAGTGGTATAGCCATGTCAAAAGAATGCAAGAACAAAAATTGCCTAACATTGTTATGGAATGGATCCCAATGGAAAGGAGGAAGAGAGGAAGACCAAAGAAAACTTGGATAGAAGGGGTATATAAGCAGCTATGAATATCAGAGGAATGGAAGAAGATCAATGGATGGACAGAGAGGAATGACGTTTGGTTTCCGGAAGACGGCGGCAGTTGTCATGATACCAGATGATGATGATGAAATATACCTTATATTTCATTGTTTGAAGTTTCTTTTTGACGTGGCGGAATACGTCTTCAAATCTGCGTCCACAGTGGGAGGCAATTCAGAAAACTGATAAAATCGGGGAATACAATTTGGTATTGCAGCTACTATATCCATCATCTAAATATCCGAAACTTAATTACACCAGTCGACAGATAAATGATCAAAGAATTCGTTACGTTGTGTGTGTACTGTGATGCATCGCGCGGCGGAGGGGGAAGCGCCATTTGAGGTCGTTTCGCTGCGACACATAATTTTCATTTAGTAAATTTTGATTCGGAGAAGTTACGACGTTCACTTGAGTTTCAATCGTCAGCTCTCGTCAAGTTCTATCGATTGTGTATATGAAACATTATATCGATTGTGTATATAAGACATTAGTGTGAAATAATTATAGTGAATATATATGACGTTAAAGTAAAAAAAAATAAAATAAAATAAATGATGCAATGTCAGCCTATACTCGTTAAAAGCCAATTACAAATATAGAGATCGTATTCGGCTGGAAAAGTCTCGCGCCGCAGACGAGTGGTTAAGGCAAGAAGCCTTGGCGCAGAGCTATGGACTTCCGCTTGTTCGTGTCCCCAAGGAGGAAGAAATTTTCTCGTGGAATTTCGGCCACCTATGGGACCGGTACCCACCCAGCATCGTGAGGCATTTGGATAGCTACAATAAGTAGCAACTCCAGGTTCAGAAGACCAACTGCAACGGTTGGAGGACCCGACATGTCACCCCTACACTGGCTAGATGATCGTCTACCTATGTGATTAACATATGTGGATTTGAGGCCAGCAGCCGGCTTGTACGCCAAGGGTCTTATAGGCATGTCGCGCTTGGAGATTTTATACGGCTGGAAAGGGCTTCTCAAGAGCAATCCGGTGGTACCCATAAAATACCATATGGGAGAGTGAAGCGGTCCCGGGAAAGTAAAAGAATGAAGGCGTCCGAGAGGATCAACGATGGCGCCAGTATATACAGAGTGAAAATTATTTAAACCGACAAACTCTGGGAGGTTGTATTAGACACCAAAACAAATATTTTTCCCTAATGTCATTTTTTCCTATGAGGATTATTTAAACCGGTAGAGGAAGATTTATCTGGCGGCAAATTAACCAACAAACAATTTTGCATTTTTTATTACCAAGAGACAACACATTAACACTACGCAATTACTTAAATTACAGCAGAGGTTCAAAAATGTCTCAATTGACATGTAAACAAAGGTTACACCGGCGGATCATGTTCTGTCTAACACGGGCAAAAACTCCAGGAGTATCGTTAATTGCTCTTGCTGCTGCTGCTGCTACTATCCGGGCAACCAGATCCATTTCTGATGCAACAGGAGTTGTGCAATCAAGGTTGCGCATCTCTCCCCACACACAAAAAAAAATCCAGAGGGGTCACATCTGGCGATCGAGCAGGCCATTTTACAGGACCACCTCTGCCAATCAACTTTTCTGAAAACCGTTGGTTCAAGAAACGACGCACACGACGACAGAAATCTGCCGGCGCCCCGTCATGTTGGAACCACATGCGTTGTCTTGTAGGGAACGGGACGTCTTCCAGCAATTCTGGCAATGCTCTGGCGAGTAAATTGTAATAGTGCTTGCCATTTAATGGCCTAGGTAGGAGATATGTCCCAATTAAACAGTCCCCAACAACACCGGCCCACACATATGAGTGTACTCAATCCAGGTGTATCGCTCCATTAGTAAACAGATACAATTCACTACTACACTGGCGGACAAAACAATTCCTACCATCAACAGCAGTTGCAGTCATGACAACTGAAGAGCGTAATACGCCCTCTACCGGTTTAAATAATCCTCATAGGAAAAAATGGCATTAGGGAAAAATATATGTTTTGGTGTCCCCTACAACCTCCCAGAGTTTGTCGGTTTAAATAATTTTCAGCATGTATATGCAAGTGGATGATGTAATCGCTTCTGTAACAACGCCGGACTGTATTACCCGTTATGTACACGTATTCACGTCAAACACCTGGCCGTGTCCACGACACAGCCACAACCCGACTTCTTTCCTTTAAATTTATTTATTTAATATTATAATATTAGGATGTCAACCCAAAACAATCATTATATTATATTCTTCTATCTAAATCTGGGGAAATTAACTAAAGCATATTTTATTTTAGAAACTCACTCTATTGTGCAATGCTGCTGTTGCAATTGACGAGGAACTTCGTCCTGAGGTTTTCTGCAATGAAACATCTTCGTTTGTCACTAAAGAAGATTTTGCAGAGTGAAAAATATTTCTCTACGCGTATGTCACGATGTTATTGGTAAATGAGAGAAACTCCAAATCTTTCTTTAGCAAGTTCTTCTTGCACTTCGCACGTTTCCCGGCCAGATTTTTTTTTAATTTCACATTTTTACAGCCCGTATTTTGACCAAGAACTGCATTCAAATTATCAAAAGCAATTTTTGCAACTCCATGTGTTTCGAAGGACACTGCCTGTAATACTCGAATCACTAGGACAACAATTGTTGCAATGAATTATACACCCGTGCCTAAGTAGTAGCTCAAGTTAAGAAAAGTAGCCGTAACGGCTGGGGACCCTAATTGCTGACCACATGTCACCTTGCTGTATCGACGTCCACTTCTGTAAATGGTACAAGTGAATGTGATGTTAGCAATCTGCCTTATAACTTGTCGCGCCAAGAAGTTATTTAAACAAGTAGCCTATTGCATGCATTACAGTGACTAAAAAAAGTTAAACTGAAAATATATAAAACTGTTATTCTCCCAGTTATATTATATGGATGCGAGACATGGACTCTTACTTTAAGGGAGGAAAAGAGATAACGAGTATTTGAGAATACAGTTCATAGGAAAAGTTTTGGACCAAAGAGAAGTGAATGGAGAAGACTACATATCATTGAGCTATATGATCTTTATAGAAAGACAGATATAATAGGAACAATTAAGTCTCGCAGACTGCGATGAGCAGGGCATGTGGCACGAATGGAGAATGAAAAAGGTGCATGGAAGTTTCTTGTAGGATAACCAATGGGAAAACTCCCTGTTGGTAGACCAAGAATGAGGTGGGAGAATAACATTAATCATGATTTGGGGGAAGTAGATTATACAGGGATGATTGGAAAATATTAGCTCAGGATAGGAATGTACGGACGGGTTCGATAGAGCCAGTGAGTTAGTTAGCCTATTGCATACAAAGCGTAGTAGTTCAATTTATTCTTTTCTAATTTACGTAATTATAAATGAATCAGTGAATAAGAGAGAAGACTTTTTTGGTTGACAGAGCGGCAGACACAACGACAGAACAACAGACAGAGAGAAGGAGAGAGCGAGAGAAGAACACACAATGACTGTAAAATACTGTAAATATTGTAAATACAACGTAAGTTTAATAAACTTCAGATCACGAAATCCTCCTGCTACTGATTTTATTGTAATAAATTGTATATTATTTTATAGTGAAAAGAAACGTGTTTTACAAGACTGCAATAGTCATAGGCATAAAAAAATAAATTGGGACACGAATACATTTTGTTGAGGATGTTGTTGAAGTGAACGAGAAGAACGTTACGCCCTCTCTCCTTTAATCCCGACGCCCCGGTGCACGATGGCGGTTTTATAATGCAACAGGTGTTTCGTCGCTTCACGTGAAAATGATTTAAAAAGAAGTTATTGCTTCTTTTATTTTAACGTCCAGATAGTAATATTACTTGGCGATAATGGGAAATACTAAAAGCCAAAACATACTTATATTAAATAATAATAAGAAACTGGGACTGTAAGTAAATATCATCATCATCACTCCAGGGATTAGGCAATTGCCTTCCGACTTCATAATGCATCAGCCCAACGTCTTCTAGGTCTTCCAACATCACGTCTTCCTCTTGCTTGATAATTTCTTGCTAACAATGGATATCTCTCCTAACTCATTCCATCCATATGATCAATCCATTTCTGTCTGTAATTCGTGACCTTATCCAATAAAGGCTGTACTTTCAATTCTTCTCTTATATCCTCATTTCTTATTCTATCAAGTCTTGTACATCCTTTAACTTGTCTTAGGAACCTCATCTCCGCCGTCTGTATTCTATCCTTCTGTTTTTTCATTGGAGCCCAATTTTCACATCCATACAATATTGTGGGAACCGCCATAACATTATACATTTTTATCTTGGTTTCTTTTCTAATTTTATTTTTGAATATTCTCTGTATTGTTCCACACACCGTCTGAAATTTATTTATTTTGGAGTGAATATCTCTTTCCACATTGTAGCCAACTCACAGCCCAAATATTTGAAACTAGACACTTGTTCTATACTTTGATTTTCTAAAATAATTTTGAATGCCACTGGATCTCTTCCTCTAAAAGCCATGGTCTTCGTTTTCCTTACAGAAATCTTTAGATCATATAATTTGCATATTTCATTTAATGCATGCATATATTTCTGTAAGTCGTCTTCATTTTTCTGTATTATGATTACATCGTCAGCAAACAGAAGATTATTTATGCACACTATATTATCTATTCTTATTCCTGGATTCACTAAAACTTTCCATTTATTTAAAATATCGTCTATATATATATATATATATATATATATATATTAAACAAAGTGGGTGATAAACTACATCCTTGTCGTAATCCAGTATTTGTTTTGATTGTATCTGTTCTTTTGAATCCGGTATCTATAATTATATTTGTGTCTTCAAATATCAATAGAACTAAATATATGGTCACACATAGAAAAAACATTATTAAATGGGAATGAACACTTAACAGCAAATGAGAAAAATTGTGAAGAAGTGGCAGAATTCAAAATACCAACAATAATTACAACTAGGAATCAAATCGGATTAATGACCTTGATCTCAACAGTTCAGATTTGCAATGAAATTTGCTACGAAGGGCACATGGTAAGGTAACTAATTCTGCCAATTTATTTTTTTTTATTTTGAAAATTCTCTGCGATATAGATATGTTATAAAAATCAAAATGTTCAATACCAAATTTCATCAATATCTGAAATGGCGAGGTAAAAAAATAGCTTTTTTTCTGCGCGATAGTACGTTATGTCGTACTTACAGCAATGGCGACCATAATTCAAAATTCAACTTCCTACATTTCGGGATTGCCAACCTAAATAACTAAAGTAACAGTAAAGTGATCCCACAACAGGCCCGGAGGCCCTTGGGGTGGTAGGAGGTTAAGGCTTCCACTTTTTTCTAGACAATCGGCACTTTATGTCAGCCGGGTTGTCAGCCCTGCGTGACGCCCGCCTTTACCCCCAGAACAAGCGTCTGGTACTCATTTCCGTTAGAGGCTGAGTCGACCCCAGGGCTATAGTGCCGCCAGAGGGTTTGGGTCAGTTTAAAAATCCCAACGGGACTTGAACCCTCGACCCTCCGGCTTGTAGCTCAGTGGCTTAACCACTACGCTACGGCGTGCCCCCCCTAAATAACTATACTGTAATAAAAATAACTATACTGTAATATTACATATTACCGACCTCGTACGGGAAGTAAAACAACTGCCCTTTATCTATACTACTTGCAATGTAGGCCTATATACAGAACATTTTCAAAAGATAGTGTTAATATCCATTATAGGAAACAAATCACTGCACTTTAAATTAACTGAACTTTATTTGAAACAATATAAAACATTAAATTCGTACTTGCCGTCATTTTATTTCTGATTGGTGTCACGGCCTTCCGTAGTCTCAACTAATAAACATTGACCACTCTGTTAACGTTAGGCAGTTGTTTATAATGAACGCAAATATTTCCAACGAAGATGTTATTACTTTACAATTATTTATTATTTTCAAAACACCATTGCGCAAAAAATAATGTACAACGCACGTTTGTGTAGTGTTTTACAGAATATAGGAAATTAGAAACCTCGCTATAGCTCGGGTTTTAAACATTTTCTCGCTTCTGTAAAAGCCACTTCCCAACCTCGCATTGTAATATACTATTTTTATTGATCTAACAAAGAATTCATCTTTTATAAAATCTTTATAATTATGCATTAATTGCCTGCATTCTCACAGAATATTTCAAATTAAATTTGACTATTTAACCCATGCCCCAAATGGGAATCAATGACCAATCACATTTCAATGATTTTTTATTTACAACCAATCACAGTCGTGTTTCGCCTAAAATTTACCAACTGAAGTTTATCATAATAAAGAAAGCACCTCCTTTTTAACATTCTGAATAGGTCATAGCATTATTTTGCAGTGACTGGCTCTCTAAGAAATACGGCTACCAGATTGTATATATAGAGCATGAATGTCAACACATACCTCATGCGGGAGATAATATAAAAAAAACATTTATAACAATTGATTATACCACAAAAAAACACTGTTTGCACTTTTTTAAACGAATTATTTTCCAGGAAATGACGCAGAAAAATATAATTGACATATTTACATCATAGGACATCAGAAATTAATTAATACCTATATTGTTGGTTATAAATTTCTCCACTAGGGTGTATTCTTACAACATTGCGATCTTTTTGCAATAAATAATATTATGATCTGGTTGCAGTGATCGAACAAAATAAGCAAATGAAGCGTACCAATCGTTTCTCATTTGTTTTCAAACATCGCCGTTTACATTAAATATATAAATATTTTAAAATAACTATAGTTAAATAATGATTTGTGAGTATACAGCTTAATTTTATTCGTTAAATAGTCCTAACAAATGCCACTCTTGATTTCCAAATTATCGAAAAATTCACGACTCACGAAGTGAGAAGTGAATTTATCGATAATTTGGAAATCACTGGTGGCATTACTTATGAAAAATATGTCACGTAAAATTTTATATTTGAAGAGAGAAAAAAAAACAGTAAATCACTTTTTCATTGAAACCTAGAAAACGTACATTTAGTTGTGCAACTTTCATACTTCCTTACCTGTATGCCAAATTTTGAATGTGAATAGCCCTAAATCTATGACTAAATTTCACTGTTTCACACTTCTAAATTATAGTGCTTTCCACGGAGAATTTAATGACACCTTAAACTCAATTTTGAAAAAAAAAAGTGATTTAACTGGTTATTTCCCTGTCTTCATTTATTTCGTCCATTGCCAAACGAAAGTTAAACCATCCCATATCATTCCGCATCCTTATTTTATTTCTATACTGGATAAAAAAAATCATGTCTGGCGTAATTCCATATTCAGAGATAAGATGAAGCCCCTATTTTTGAAGGTCTGTGATTTATTACGGATGCCGGATGACCAGGCCTGTCGCATCGTCAAGGGTGCGAATTAAATTAAATATAGGGCTATTCAGAAAGAAGGAACAAACTTCTAACATTTATTTCTTCCAAACTACAAAAATAGAAACACAACTCTAACGTTCCTGGAAAGAGAAAAGTTCAAATTTCACTATTTTATGCATTGAATATGAGCACCATGTGTTACACGACAAATGTCAAAACGGTGGCTCATTTCTTGCCACATATGAATCAGCTGGTCTCTAGTCATCGAATTCACAGCTTCAACAATTCGATGTAACAGATTTTCAAGAGTTTGAGGCATAGGGGGATAAAAACACGGTCTTTTATAACTCCACAGATAAAAATCACAGGGGGTTAGGTCTGGGAAGCCACGGGCGATGAAGTTGATCTTCTACTCCTACTCTTCCAATCCAACATCCAGTTATGTCGCCATCTCTCTTAATCTCTTAATATAGGCTTTCCACTTTACAGCAGTTTGATCTTGATTCCTGCTTTCCAGAGATTCCTTCCTATCTTCCCATTGACCATCTTCAATACCCCTCTTCATCATGGCATCATATATTCCCTCATATCATGCTCTTCTACATCTCCCCCTCCTTCTTCTGCCTGGTACCATCCAATCCAACACCTGTTTAGGTCACTGGTCTTCCGACATCCGTTGTACATGTCCATACCACTGTAGAGCTCTCTTTGTTATCCTATCGATAACAGTTTCTTGTGCAGCCATTTCTTGTGTGATATATGTATTTCGAATATGTTGTCGCCATTTTAATAGAAACAATCAACATGACAAGCAACAACGCCAATGCGGGAGTGATCGGAACTTCAACTTTTCTCTTTCCAGGAACGTTGGAATTGTGTTTCTATTTTTTGAAACTTGGAAGAAATAAATGTTTGAAGTCTGTTCCTTCTTTCTGAATAGCCCTGTATGAGTACGGAAAATTGTTGGAATTACATTTTTGGCCGGGGAAAACGGGAAAAGACCCGATTCATCCAAATGGAATGATCGGGATGCGAACTCGGAACCCAGAGGTGGAGGGAGTTTGACTAATAATTTGTGCCAGGAGCCACCTGCATTAAAACTAACTAACTCACTGGCACTATCGAACCCGTAGGTTCATAGCCGTGCGGACATAAGCTCTACAAAAATTCCTATCCCGAACTAATGTTTCCCAATCATCCCCTGAATAATCTGCTTCCTCAAATCATGGTTAATATTATTCTCCTACCTCGTTCTTGGTCTACCAACTGGACGTTTTCCACCTGGTTTTCCTACAAGAAGATCCCATGCACCTCTTTCATCTCCCATTCGTGCCACATGCCATGTCCATTCAGACTGCGAGACGTAACTGTTCTTATTATATCTGGCTTCCTATGACCATGCAGCTCATTGTTATGTAAGTCTTTTCCATTCATCTGTCTGTTCATCTCTCTTTGGTCAATTTTTTCCTAAGAACTTTATTCTCAAATACTTGTAATCTCCTTTCCTTTATAAAAGGCAGAATCCATGTTTTGCATCTATATAACTGGGAGAATAACAGTTTTATATATTTTCAGGGCCTCCGGGTCTGTTGTGGGATCACTTTACTTTAAGCTGTAGTGTAGTGGTTAAGGCACTGCGCTACAAGCCAGAAGGTCGAGGGTTCAAGTCCCGGTGGGGTCAGGATTTTTAAACTGACCCAAACCTTCTGGCGGCACTATGACCCTGGGGTCGACTCAGCCTCTAACGGAAATGAGTACCAGACGCTTGTTCTGGGGGTAAAGGCGGCCGTCACGCAGGGCTGACAACCCGGCTGACATCAAGTGCCGATTGCCCAGAAAAAGTGGGAGCCTTAACCTCCTACTACCCGAAGGGCCTCTTGAGGCCTGTAGTGGGATTACTTTACTTTACTTTAGTTTATATTTTCAGTTTAATGTTTTTTTAAAGGAGTTGGGACGACAAGAGTCCCTGTAATGTGTAATAGCATGCATTTCCAGAATTGAGCATACGTTTAACTTATTTGTGCATCTCATTCCTATTTGTAATTATTACTTCTGGGTATTTAATTCAGCTACTTCTTCAAAATTAGGAGCCATCTGCATTATGAATATAACATTTAAACAACTGATGACTCTGGTATTTTTTTGTCTGAGAGCATGAGTTGTGTATCTCTAAATCGCTTGTCGGCAGCTTCTCTATTACCAAATAAATATCTACGGTTTAACCCATTTATATTCCATAATTTATAATAACTGTACTTCATCTACTGTAACTAAAAAATACAGAGATCACGTTTTTAAAGGAAGAAAATAAATACTCCTCACGTCTTGTTTCTACTAAAAACAAAACACGAAATAAAATTTGTTTGTTTGTTTGTTTGTTTGTAATTCAGAAATCCGTGGGGGATAAAGCAAGTTGAGTAAACAACTACGTTTCTTTGCCATGTGTGATTTTGCTGTTGGAATGATATATAGCACAGCATGGGCATGAAACACAAGCCACAGCCAATGGGTAACGAAAACATTTCGCTCGCTATCTTCTAGCAATCAGCCAACATTAGAAGACTTCAAATAGTAACATAAACATTAGTATTAGAAATGTCCTGAGAACAGATGGACATACTGCAAAATTAATAATTTAATACAGTAATTGGAACCAAGCACAGAAATGCAAATTATAGATTCATAAACAGCATGAAACATTACCTTAATGAATGTTTTATTAGACAATATTAGACAATAACGGTCTTACTAATAAAAATCTCTAATACAGGCTTTCATCAGTTGTTTAGTTATACAATATATAAGCCTTACGTAGATCACGTATAATTTCCTTACTAATAAACGTTGTGCCGGAGCTATATAACAAAACAGCAGTATACACAATACGTCACATATTCGTCATCATAATGACGTCAGAACAATATTTACTCGCAGTTTGTAACAGAAATAAAACAACATCAACTAGTGATTATTGTGTAAGAAATGAATATGGATAAGAATTAAAAGAGATTCCCTAATTGAGGAGGTACGGGAAAAATAAGTGTGTTTTAATTTATATACATTTTCCTTACGCAATGTCAAATAAAACGTTGAATTGGTTTCACAGATAATGTGTCTGCCATCTAACGTCAAGAATTTCAGACCAATTCCTGGAAACTAATAAAGCTTTGCCCATTACTTATGAATTATATGCAGTATTTAAGATGCGTTAGGAAACGTTTAAAATAGTAGGAAATGTTACCGACACACAAAAAATCATTTCAAGCAAAAAAAAAAAAATCACTATAGTTTCGACCGGGAATCGAACCTACGACCTCACGCATGGCAGTCAGAAGCTCTAACCACAAGACTACCAAGTTAACATGTAGATTCTTGCAATAATAGTACCTCTATACCTAAATACATTTTTATATCGGTGTGTGTGTCATGTATTATAGATGCAAGGAAGTTTTCTTAAAATAATATTATGAAGCATTTAAACTACATTCAGGTTAAATCTTGTCTACAGGCAATTATTGTAGAACATATCCTTTTGTGATTCAATGTTCAATTTTAAAATATTTTTAGGCCTAATCGAGAATGAGTGTAACGAAAGGCATTTTATGATGCCTTTATTTTCCTACCCAGAGCTTTAATTAATATTATTTATGCCCTGTGCATCCATCAAACAGTCATTAAAGTGTTGCATTTTGGGGTTAAATTTAAGGAAACTTTCATCAAAATCATAAGAAAACAGTCAGTTGATCTTGATGTCCGACATTTTGTCTAGTTATAGAATCCTTAAACAAGGGTGGAGGCATGTATAACGATTCCATGTAAAGTTGTACACCTCTCTTCTACACTGAAACAGCTAATACAGTGTTTATTAGTAAGAATTTTCAACTGAGATGTGTATAAACCTTGGTATAAAAGTTATATATGGATTATTAGTAAGAGGGTAAGTGTCTTAAAAGAAACTCATAATACTTACAAAATAAAATAAATTATTTAAAATCTCTGACACGGTGTAATATATATTGAAGTATATCATAATATATATATTGAAGTATATCATAAATATATATATATTTTATAATATGAACATTCATTATAATGTATGACTGTCCTAAATTAACACAATTATTGACCTAATTGATCTTTTTGTTAAAATATGCTGAAGAATGATTTTACAGAATTCTGTCATGAATATTTAAATAGGTATTACCTTTGTAGTTATTTGGAAAAGTCATGCAGTATAAGGGATTGTTACACAATAGGTAGTCTTTACCTAATGATTGACTTAGCTTTTAAAAGGTCATAGGTTAAGCGCATTCACTATGCTTTTCAGAAAGGGGAGAATCTGGTTACATGTACAATACAACCAAATTGATTCTCACGTATACATTGTAACTACGTCATTACTCAACTGGTATATATGTATGAAACTTATGATTATAAGTTAGACAGTTTTTTTTCATCGGTGTTACCGATACCCTGTCTCAACGTTTTTCTGTATTAAAGTCTGTTTGTTTCTCACTACTGCTTCCGCTTGTGTCTTCTTATAGTTTAGGTTTAATCCTATCTACTAACCACATTTCCGAAGAATTCCTGGGGTTGATTCCTAATCTATAAATTTACAGATATCTACTAGAACTTCAAGACGATCTTCACCTCCTGACACAACTCTTACTTATTTTGATTATTATTTATACTTTAAAAATAATCCTTATAATTATAGAAGGAATCGACCACCCAGATATTACATGGCGGCAGCGCATCGGGATTGGGAAAACCAGCGAGCAGTGAGACATCCGAAGGTGCGAACGAGCTGGAGAGACTCTTCAATTAGTCCCAGATAATTCAGAGCCTATCTCGAGGGATCAACGCTCCAGAGTAATCCACAGGCGCCGTGGTACCCGTAAACGCACCAGAGGAAAGCAGACAGTGGTCCTGAGGCCAACACCAGCAGCCACCGACCGCGCTTCGAGGGACGTCCTTGGTGTTCAGCCGTTGGCAGCCTGCACCGCGAGAGGAGTCGCCACCCTGAGGGGAGCTGAAAGGCCATCACTAACGACTCTGAACTGTGCATCTCAGACCACCCTACATCCTTTCTTTAGGTGAGTCCAATTCCATTATGGCTAGCGAGGGGCGATATTGATATTAGCGAGGAAAGCTATTATCCCTGTAGTTCAAGCAGTTAAGTTGATCCCACCCGAACATTCGATGGAAACCCCACACATTTAAGAGAATTTATAGAAGGAGTAGAAGCTGCTGTTCATGTAGTCCATCCACCAAACAACCCTTATTGTTAAGATTTATTTAGAATCCAAAATTTCAGGAGACGCTAAAGATAGACTTTTAGCTAGGACAGAGAGAGAAACTTGGATTCAAGTTAAAGCAATTATTGGAGAGAACTTTTCTGTAAGGAAACGCTAGAATATTATGCAGGAATACTCTTTAATTCAAAACAAAGTACAAATGAAACAGTTGGCACAGTGGGGTTCAAGATTGGATGGAATAGCCATGGATTTAAGAAGAGAAGTCAGAAATAGATTGGAGAGGTTAGAAAGACGCGATAATTGCGAGATATGTCGAAGGAGGCCTACAGCTGATAGGAGAATTTTTAAAAGGTACTTCGTAGCATGGTTAAAGGACGATAAGATAAGTATATAGTAAGGCTAAGGGTGAAGAAGAATCATTAGCGCAACTAATCGAAACCGCATTACAGGAAGAAAGCGAGGTAAAGTCCACGAGATTTAGGGTTAATCAAAATGGACAAGGACACTCCAATCACAGGGCAGTAAAAAGGGAATTTCGAAGCCGTACGGATCGGATAAAGAGAGAGTTAACCTGGCCCACAAAAGAAATAAGGTTGTGATAATGTTAATGAGATTAGGGCACATAGTAGAGAATGTGGTTAAGAGACACCGCAACGCGCCCGTAGCGCATGGAGGACGGGACAGAGCAGATCTGTGAGGCCGCCAGGGAAACGAGAAGTCGGCGTTACCTGAGGCAGTCGCAGGTAATCCTCCAGTCTGACTGCGCGCCAGGACTCAGGAAGTGCCTGAGGAGATCATACTAGGGT
>JASPKZ010003312.1:0-44682 GCA_030220185.1 Diploptera punctata | reverse complement strand
AATCAATTTTTTAGTGACTTCGTTTGTTTTTTAAAATACGTATTAAATAACAGTGTACACGGGTCTAGTTGGCCATTTGTGCTTATTTCATTATTAAAGAACAAATATATCCCGACTCAAGCGTTAATTTTTATTTTCAAGTCATATTTGGCTTTCGTTGCTAATTGTCAAAATGTGATTATAAAAGCATTGCTGCTATAAAGAAAAGTAAAACAGTAAATAAATATTCTCAACTCGTGTCCAACTCAGTGTCGGATCGACGAATGATATGACATGAAGCTCCTATACAGGGTGCTCTAAAATTCCTCTTACGAACTTCTAGGACGTTGATAATATTTAGAATTGGAAACGAAGTCCGGAAACTTACCATTTCCGTGCTACAGCCGTTTGAAAACAAGTATTGCCTGAATGTATGCCACGTATCTCAACGAGTAATAGCTTCGCGATTCGTCTAAATCGAAAATTTCCCTATCGAGTATTCCAATCCTTAGTGTTTTTTTTTAAATCTCAAAATTTTTCGAAATTTTGAAAACTGCAAAACTTAATTGTGGAGGGTGTGTCTGGGATTATTAATGCAAGTCATGATTCAGTTTCCATTTTGTTTTCTTGGTTATTAATGAGTTGAATTGTAAAACAAGTGATGTACTGTGTCACGCCTCATAATAAATCACTTGTAAAAGTGGTCGCGTTAAAAACATGTTTTCAAACGGCTGTAGCACGGAAACGGTAATTTTCCGGACATGGTTTCCAATTCTAGATATTATCAACTCAGTCCCCTCTACAAGTCCTAGAAGTTTGTAAGGGGAATTTTAGAGCATTCTGTATTTACTGTAGAGAGATTTGTGAACGACAAGAGTACCGGCTGACCAATTATAAAGTAAAATATTCTAATTAAAATGCTTTCTTGTTATAGAAGTCGTAAGACAGCATTGTGGGCGCGTCCCGCTGCCTCTAATGATTGAGAATTATATAAAAGGAAAGGAAAATTAATGTTTGCACTGCGATGCTTGAATAGCGAGGCCGGTATCGCGCTAACGTATAGAGTTAGGTGTCCGGGTTCAAATTCCGATTCTAACCGTTTATTTTTCATGTTATATATATATATATATATATATAAACATTTCTCGCTCATAACACATTATAATATATCTGTCAAATTAGTTTGAAGTAATTTTCATTTTTTAAAGTTTTAAAATATATTAAAATATGTATAAATGAGTATTAAAAAATTGAAACTGAAGAATGGATTCTATGATCCAAAAACAATAGAATACATGGAACATTTACGAACTAAGAACCTTAAATGTAGGATCCGAAAATACAACACTTGGTTTTAATAAATTAGTCTCTAAATTTCTCAAGTTAAATTTAAAGTTATTTTAATATTCATTTTCAATTGTATATTTATGTAATGTTGTAGATGAGCTTCTTTTGACAGCAGTTTCAGTCTGCTCATAATAATGAGATTCGTTTATTTCTTGAGTCTTGTAGTACATTAAATTGGTTTTAGGCCTCTGTAACATAACACGTTACTACTAAGTATAACCATTTAAGGAATTTTTTTATACTTTGGGCTCACAAAAATTACCATTTGCTATTAAAAATCAAGAAATACCATATTAACCCGAAGATAAGTAAGTTGAACTTTAAATCTAAACTTAAGCTCTGAAAATTATATTCTGGCTTATATCTCTGGCTTTTATACTTTATTATGGTAAAGTGATTACCTATGCAATCAGTAATAACGCTGATGAGTGTATACTTTGCCATATGTTAAGAAAAATAATGCATATTTATTGGATAAGAAACTAGATAGGAAACTAGATAGGCCTGTGAGCATAATGTTTCTTCCCTCAATATATATATATATTTTTTTATTTCTTCGCTCCAATTTTAGGATACGCTTTATTTTAGCGCCAATGTGGTATGTATAGAATGTGTAAACTGTTATGAAACTTGAATATATGCTGTATTTAAAAAGAAATACAAGTAACTTTGAAAAATAAATTTCCATTTTTTGGTCTAAGCTTTAATTTCTGATTGCATTAAAGTAATATAAATCTATTGTTTTATGAGTAACATGAAGGGTGGTATGTCATTTTTTTCCCCGCTATGTAATGAATGTTGTAATTTATCCATCCATCCATCCACCCAATGGCTGATTCGCTCAAATTCGAGCTTTGGCCTCCCTTAACTCCTGCCTCCAATCATGTTTACTCTGCGTAGCAAGCCTCCAGTTGCGACACTTAAGTAGGTTTGCAGCATCTTCCTTAATACCATCCTCCCATCGTTTTTTCGGTCTCCCAACCCGTCTATTCCCCATAAAAACTGCTGTAAGCAAGCACCTTTTTTGGTGCTCGGTCTGTTGAGAGCCTTTGTACATGTCCAGCCCATTCTAATTTCTTTAACTTAATAATATTGACAATGTCAGATTCATTGTATTTGTCATAAAGTTCTTTGTTGTATCGTATTCTCCATTGACTATTAATACTTATTGGTCCAAATATTTTCCTGAGTACTTTTTTTCAAAATTATTTAGGGCTACCTCTGATCTTTTGGTGAGGCTTCATGCTTTTGTAATTTATGAACGGCTTAAAATATTCTGAATTTAGTATTAAACACAATAACATGAATCGGGGGTACTGTTTAGTAGAGTCTTACACTAAAATATGTGTGCCTAATGCCACTAGGTTATATTTTATGTCATTTCTGGCTTTCTCCCCTGACATTGGCGGAATTGTAATTCATTTCTTAGGTTGGGGGACCTGAAAGGCAGAGTTACGTTATCCCGATGATATAATAGGTGATAAATGATAAAGAAGCGCCAGAAGAGCCCTAAATTTAAACTTAACCTAAATTCCATATCATGGGAAAGCACAGGAATAATTCCCTTTAAGGATAAATTCCTATGGCCTGACGGGGAATCGAAACTGTAGTCAGAAACTCTGACCACTAGCCCATGAGCCTTGAAATATAAAATTTGTAATTATATTAATAAATTAGCAAATATGTTATGCAGTAGTTATTTCAGAAATAACGAGATCATTTTGATGTACATGCGTCAAGGTCGATGATTGTTTTTCGCTTTTATTTAATTCTGAACGCAAGGGCCAAGGTGATGGAAAGAATGCACATGCATTCAAGCATCAAGGAATAATTCTATCCTGGGTTTTTAATATCATTTTTGTAGAGTACTCTAAATGCAGAAAAAATTAAAAACCCTCACCCGAATCTGAGCCTGTGTCCCTGTCTGTGTTTCTTAGGCGGTGACTCTGGTATAGGCCTACAGCTAACTTCAGATACAGATAATCCCAAGAGTGGACTTTTGTCTATAATGCGACTGAGATTTGTGCACTCTATCGATGGACCAGAATATTTGCTTGAAATCCCAAAAGGGTGGGTAGGGGTTAAGTCCCAGAAAGCAGGAGTATAGAAGGGATAAAAAAAAGATAAAATATTTAAACTTTGCTATTGTATTAATTATTGATTATTGATTTGAAAGAGAAGGTCTAATATTTTAAACTGTACTGAGTAGATAAATCGTGGAGCTGTTGCCATGACACTAGAAATTAACATTTCAAGGACTTGCTAAATTACAATGGTGGTGGAGTAGCGTGGTTACGTATTCTAAGGATGACGTCAGGGTTAGTTTGAACGGAATAATATTCTAGTTTGATTAAGTGGATAAAGTAATGCAATTGCACTGCTTTTCAACTAACTTGTCTGAAATGCTGCAGGCTTATGCAAATTACATTACCGCACTTTTAATTGGAATTTGAAATCTGGATAGTTGTGTGAAACAATAGATTGGTTTATTTATAATATTTACTTAAGCATTAGGGTTATATTCTGTGGTGACTGTGATGGAGATAGTTGTGGTAACAGTAGTAAGTTCTCTCAGCTTAGCTTTGACCTCTAAAAATTAATTGCACTATTTAAGTGAGGGGCGCTAATCTCACAATAAATATAATTATATTGTAGGGCCTATATTAACAAAACTCTAAAAATTAATTGCACTATTTAAGTGAGGGGCGCTAATCTCGCAATAAATATAATTATATTGTAGGGCCTATATTAACAAAAACAACGTTATGCGCTCTGTTAAAAATAGGCCTAATTTTATTTGCTTTATTTCATCTAAACGAATGAATTGTCTTTGAATGTTTCGTTGGAAACTCGTATTCGGGAGTGCAATGTTGAAACCTCAAACACTAGATGAAAACACGACAATAGAAATAAAAAATTGAAACGCGAGATGAAGGAATTGTGGAATGATCGATGTGGATAACTACCTCATAACATAGGTGAAATGGTAGATTTGTAATAGACTATTTAACTCATGCCCCAAATGGGAGTCGATGACCAATCACATTTCAATGATTTTTTATTTACAACCAATCACAGTCGTGTTTAGCCTCGAATTTACCAACTGAAGTATATCCTATTAAAGAAGGCTGTTCCTTTTTAACATTCTGAATAGGTCATAGCATTATTTTGCAGTGACTGACTCTCTAAGAAATACGATTACCATATTATATATATAGTGCATGAATGTCAGCAGATAGCGCAAGCGGGAGATAATATATATATATATATATATATATATATAAAGAAAAGAAACCACTGTTTGCACTTTCTTAAACGAATTATTTTCCAGGAAATGGCGTTGTAGAAAAATATAATTGATATATTTACATCATAGGACATAAAAAATTAATTAATACCTATAATGTTGGTTATAAACTTCTCCACTAGGATGCATTCTTACAATATGCGATCATTTGGCAATAAATAATATGATCTGGTTGCAGTGATGAACAAAAGAAGCAAATGAAGCGTATCAATCGTTTCTCATTTGTTTTCAAACATTGCCGTTTACATTAAATATATAACTATTTTAAAATAACTATAGTTAAATAATGATTTGTGAGTAAACAGCTTAATTTTATTCGTTGAATAGACCTAACAAATGCCACGAGTGATTTCCAAATTATCGATAAATTCACGACTCACGAAGTGAGGAGTGAATTTATCTAGATAATTTGGAAATCACTCGTGGCATTACTTATGATTAATAGTAGGTCTATATAATGTTACGCAAATACTCAGAGTATCAATTGATAAACTAAAATATAAAGAGACGAAAAAAAATTATTGAAGTACGAACCAATATCAAAAGGAATATAAACGATTATAATCATAATAAATATAATCCTAATAATAATAAATTGAATAGTTGTTCCGAAAAGAGATGTAACCCACAAAAATTCGAAAGTTGAGTTTTCAGTGGATTAGTGATCTAGCCGGAGAATATCACGGCATAGTGAATGTAAAACTATCCCAGCTCTCTTCCACATGTTTTATTTATTTTTAAAAGTTGGCATTCAAGCGAATAGTGATCTATATGTAACATAATGGCGGAAGAAGTTAGTCTAGTTATGAGTAGCTGTTTATGGATTAGATCTGTTTTCGGGGCAACTGTTCAATTATAATCTTAATGATAATCATAATAATATAATAATATTGATAATATAATAATAATAATAATAATAATAATAATCTTCTTCACTTCCTGGTTTAAGCATTAGTTGCCTGTTTCGATATAATAATAATCCATTCATAGTAATTCTGTCCGAAGGCAGGTCTTTCACTACAATCATAGCATTTTCATGTTATGCTTTGCAGCTTTACTAGGGAATTATAGGTGTGGTAGCTTCCCGTTGCTTTCCACACCGGTGAAGGATGATCATAATGATGATGATGATGGCCGGGGACCGTTGGGCCCTCAGCGTCCTGACATTGGTCTTACAGATGAGGAAAAACCCCGAAAAAAAACCTTACCCAGGAGCCTGTCCCGACAGGAAATTGAACCCGGGCCCGCTGCGTGACAAGGCAGCACGCTACCTCGAGACCACAGCGGTGGACATAATAATAATAATAATAATAATAATAATAATAATAATAATAATAATAATAATAATAATAAAAATAATAATAATAGTTTTATTTATTCCGGCAGAGTTAAGACATTCTCTTCCATTCAACCAGCACAAATATTCAAATAATAGTAATATTTACAATATAAATTATATACAATATATTAATTATAAAGAATTTTAAAAAATACATTAACATTTGAGTGTAAATTGTATGTACATACAATATTTTATACAATAAAAATAATAATAACAATAATATCGTAAATTAAACGGGTAACAATAATTAGTACATGAACATTACACATAAAGGTAAAGATCAAGTAAAAGTCAAAGCAAAATCAAAACCAAAGTTAAAGGGAGAGTGTATTACCAATAGAGTTGGGAATGTCTAGAAAACTAGCACAAGACAGAATATATTTCACAACCACGCACGCTAGGCGCCAGGGTAGTGAATTAGCATTGGCTTCCTCTGCGGCCAGATAAACATGCCATGGATACTAGAACACGTTATAACTACCCTATCATCATCCGCTCCAATCATCTTCGTAATACAATGCCGTTGCTCTCTTGCACTTCCACATACGTAGACATCAATGATGTCATGCATAGGTAAGCACTTATTATATTCTTTAATTTAGTCTCTATCTAATTTCCACAAACATACTTTAAGTTTGTGATAAATAAAATCGAGAGTAATAGGAATAAAATTGGGATGCCTTAATAGTATCAATATATATATATATATATATATATATATATATATATATATTTTATTAAACTAAATCAATGCTATTTCAGGGAAATAAGGCGAATTATTAAGGGGGTAGAAGTCCAAATCACGACTTTCTGAGGAAGGGAAATAGGATCGTCAGTCCGTTTCGTGAAAGAACATCAAGCCTGAAATAAGATATATCTGAGCAAAATGTGTCGGGACTTTAATGACCAGATTTGAATTCGACGCTAATAACCTGAGCCGTTAAATGTTGTTAAATAAAATATGTTGTAATGCCGCCTACCGCATTTTGCATGCTTTGGATTCCACGCTGAGCATATAGATGGCATAATGTGATCTGTTCTCAATTTACGCACCACTTTGGCAAATCACTTCACGTAGATGATGCATTATAGTATTGTGTTCAGTGGGAAGTGTAGCAATAGGATATATTTAGCCTATGAGTTTATGTGCAGTGTAAAGTTTGTTGGACGAGAAATTATTATGAATAAAAGGGAGAGGATGAAACCCGGTGCCAACATATAATTTACTCTTATTGAATAGTACCAAGGGGACCGCCAGACTTGACACACCCATCCGATGGACGATAGCTATCAGCAGTAGGACTACCATATATATTTTCATTATATGTAATGTGGAGGGATTTGCAATTTAATGCAGGAATCTGGCGCACAATCTAGCAATTATAAATTGAACACCACCACCACCTCTCCTGATCCCGAGATTTAAAAAATGTTTAATTAAACTAGTTTTACAATTAAAATTTTCAACCCTGCCGGGTATGGAACTCGGGCACGCTAGTCCAAAAAGAAGGCATGCTACCACCACCTGAGCCAGCACGGCGGACAGCGTAATAATAGAGCGTCGTTTCTTCTGGAGATGCCGAAAAAATTATAATTATGTAAATGACATATAGGAGTATTAGTGTGTTTATATTTTACCAGCTAATACCCGGCGTGCACTGCTACGCCTAAATAAATTAAAATTAATGTGCTTTTATGTTTAATTGAATAAGTAAAAGGAAAAATAATTATACATTTATATTTTTTAGATACACTGTGCTGATAACCTGGCGTTGCCCGAGAATGTACTTATCCCGATCTTCTTGACATAAAATAAGCTGAAATACGAAAATTAATGTGTTTATGTTTAATTAAATAAGTTAATGGAAAAATGTATATCGTAATTATTTTTAGATGCCTCGTGCTGTTTACCCGGCGTAATCCTGAAATCTACTCTTCCCGATCTTCTTGGCATAAATGAGCTGAAAGACAAAAATTAATGTACTTCTTGTGATTAGTTGAATAAGTAAAATAAAAAATAATTATAAATGTATATCGTAATTATTTTAAGATTCCCCGTGCTGATTACCCGATGTTGCCCGGGAATCTACTAATAACTTTCATTTTAATAGTATATTAGACTATGAATAATATGTGGAGACTGGAATAATTGTAATGACAATCACAGTGACACTGAGGAAAATGACAGAAGGCAATGACAATGACCAATCTGATTGTGTTAATGTTAACAGAAAGTTATCTTTTAAAAGAGTAGATCGAGCAGAAAAATGTGACATTTTAATTAGGACACTAAAACTCCACAAAAATCGGGTAACACCTCCAATGCGCAGCATACGTAGGAGGCCCTTGGAATACAAAATGATTGCTGGTATCACATCCACATGTATTAATTACAGATATGGATGATATCCAGCCAATGTATTGGTGGCTTGTGGCCAGTAATTTTAGCTAGTTTTCTCAACCCGAGGTTGCTATTTATTGAAGCTATACCAATAATTCCTCACGATTCTGAGTGGGAAGCGGTCTATTCTAGCCGAAATTTTTTTAGGAAATTTCCTCCTCCATGTGGACTCGAACCTTCACAAGTCATGTGGCTGTGCATTAAGACATGATGCCTTTGACCGCTCAGCTACAATGCAGGACAAAAGCCGGATAAGAAATAGCAGAATTTTGAGGGTTGTTAAATTAATCTTGGTGTAGTTCATAGGGAGTTGCATATATTTAATAAAACAGGAGAATCTCCTATTCTGAAAGACCTGCTATTCCAACTACAAGCATGATTATTTAATATTGGATACTGCTACAGCATGCTCTATAAATGGTGATTGATTAATGAATCTGCCAGAATTGTAGCATGGAGGTACTTAAGATATGACAAGGTTGATTACGAGGGCGGATCGGAAAGTAACGCACAATAATTTTTTTTAAAAGTTTAATAGTAAAAAAAAGGAAAAAAATCACAAATGAACTTACATCTTTTACCTACTTTTCGACATAGTCACCAACTTTCTCAACACATTTTTCCCATCGTGTTACCAGTTTCAATATGCCCTGTTCGTAGAAGTCCGTTTGGTTGGAGTGTAGCCATCTGCGCACTGCTGATGCCGCCTTTTGTTGCGGGCGTGTAGTGGTACGCCCACGACTCATCACCTGTGACGATTCCTTCCAGAAAGTCATGTCCTTGTGCGGTGTACCGCGTTAAGTGGTCCAAGCTTGCCATCATTCACTGGCCCTTGTGGTCGTCTGTCAGGTTCTTAGGCACCCAGCGAGCACTAACTTTACGGAAGACATTGCTACGGTCCATACAATCATCCCCATACACGCCACGCATGTCCCTGTGAATTTCACTGGGTTTATGCCCTTTGGCCCACAAAAATCGAACAACACTTCTCTGTTCCTCACAGGTGGACGACTGTAGCATGCGCGCCATCTTTGTTGCATAGTTCAAGCTTCTCTCGCAAGAGGTGCACCTGAGAAAAAAATACCATCTGTAGTGAAAACTTCAAACTATATCTCTGTGAAATGTCAATATTCTAGCTGCAATACCAAGGCAGAAAAAAATTATTGTGCGTTACTTTCCGATCCGCCCTCGTATATCCGAGGTAGAGGGATATCTCATATAAACCAACTCGTATTTTTAGATGAAACTTGGTGTGGCACTCATGATGTTGTCAATAAAGTTTGGGAGTTATTATTTTGTCTGAAAGTACCAACATCTCCCGGAAAGAAGTTCATGATAGCCAAATCGTGACAATAGCACTTCATCATTTCCGAATTAAATATGCATAATTAAAGTAAATTCAAGATGTGTTAGTATTGAAACAAAGCAGATGTCACATGACTGCTCTCTCATTGGTTAAGAGCATCAAACACACCCCCATGTACAGTTCACACTTTAGTGACTTGGTTACTATTATTTTTTTTATAAATAACTAGCGGACCCGGCAGACGTTTTCATGCTCGTGTCATGGCCGGACGATAAAAATATAAGTTACTTTTTTACCATAAAATTCATTAACAAGTTCGCAAGAAAAGTCCTCATTGTCATCTGTTGTGGTTCAAGAAGCGTGCATTATGACGTCACATTGTAGTCGCGCGGGAATATGTCGGTAATACAGATGACTACACATCTGACATTAACAAATTCTATTATCCGATCGCAACGCCATTTATCGGGTCGAATTGTGAATCTAAACCATCCAGGGATCCACTCAAACACACACATAGGCTACACACAAAAATTTCATTAAAATCGGTCCAGTCGTTTAGACAGTTTTTAATTTCGGATTTCAAGTTAACTTCCACTTCAAATTGCCTGATTTCGATCATTTTTGGATAATATATGCCTTGGTTTATTTTAATAGGATGTACTCAGTTTCATTGTGAAACATCGAAAATTGTGACCGCTAGAGCGATTTTTAAGCTTTCACTTCATGTGAACTCCTGTCCCTAATGGTTTTAGAAGGCCCAATTGTGAATCTAAATCATCCAGAGACCGACTCATACGAAAACAAAAACTTTCATCAAAATCGGTCCAGTCGTAGGCATTTTTAAATTTCGAATTTCAAGTAAACCCCCACTTCTAACGGTCGGATTTCGCTGATATTTGGATAATACATATCTGGGTTTATTTTCATAGGATATCCCGAGTTTTGTTGGGAAACATCGAAAATTGCGATCGCTAGAGCGATTTTCGTTTCAGGTGAACTCCTACACCTAATGATTTTAGAACATAGCCTAATAGATAACGGCTAAGCACTCGCCGCATCTGAAACCCTATATATACAAATTTTCACGAAGATTGGTTGAACGGTTTAGAAGTCTATAAGGACAGATTTACATACATTCATTTTTATATATAGGCTATAGATAATACAGGCCTAAGTACCTTTTTTATATCCGTCTTCTTCAATTTGAATGGAGTTTTGTTTTAAAAAAGTAATTAATTATTAAAATCAAAATATGTTTCATCTTCGGCATACTATTTGGTACTGATGTCGGCATATAAATTATATAATGGATTTAGGTCTGTGGGTGTGTTCTCGTTTAGCATGTTTATATTTTTGTTTCTCTTAAAATTTTCATGTTTTCTAAGATGCTAATTTAATTGTTTTTCTTTTTGTGTTTGATTGTCATGGTATCTTCGTTGTTGTTAAACCGATGACCCGTTTCTAGCATATGTTTTGCAAAACTTGACTTTTCCTCGTGATTAATAAAGTTTTTAAAATGTTCATTGTATCTCGTGTTAAAATTCCTTGTTGTTCTTCCGATGTAAAATTTGTCACAATTGTTATATTTGTGTTTTTAAACGCCTTTATTTTAATATGTATCAGTTTGTTTTATTTTAATTAAGTTTTTTTGAGTATGGAAACATCTTACCTCAATTTAATATTGCTTTGTCCTCGAACATGTTTCGATATAATCTTCTATATCATCTTCAGCTGCCCAGACTGATGAGTTTTATGTTGTGAACCCTGAATGTCGATATCATCTCCCTCTTCCGGCTGGTCGAAGAACCTCCAAACTAAGTCACGTTCTGCAGGAATTTCGAAATTCATAACTTTATTTTTGTTCTTCTGAATGTAATTTTTTTTCCCAAATGGTGAGTTCCTTTGTATTTTCTAACTATTTTAATAATTTAGTGTTCGAATTTACATTGTGTTTTTCGGCCCAAATATGAGCAGCAACTGCAGATTTTTCTATTTTCCCATTTTTGATATTTCATATTTCCGCTTCAGGATAGACACTGATTCTTCCATTTCTTCTTAGGTCTTCCTGGGTCTCTTCGTCCTGTGGGTCTGTAGTTGAATAACTGCAGAGGTAGTCTATTGTTTGACATTCTAAGGATGTGTTCATGCCGATTATTTTGGTATATTTGGATGGTTTCAGTTATTGCTTGTGTGTTGTGAGATTTGCGGATATCTTCATTACGCATAAATTTATAACCTGCCAAAGGTCTTAATAACTTCATTTCTGCAACTACTATCCTATTTAATTTACCTGTAGAAAGAGTCCAGGTTTCAGTGCCATAAAGTAGAGTTGGAAGAGCCATTGTTTTATAAAATTTTAGAATTGTATCTGGGCGTATTTTTCGGAGAAGAGTGTTTTTTATTGTTCCTATAAGTTTTTGGAATTTGAACAATTTTATGCCTATGTTTTTACATGTGTCGTAAGAAAGGTTGCAGCCAATATACGTAAAATTATTAACTTGTTCTATTATATTGTTGTTAATAGCAATTTTAGTTCGTATCGCTATTTTCCCTTGAAATGCCATAGGTAGTTTTTGTCTTACTCACCGAAATTTGTAAATTATAATCTTGGGCTATATTTGACAATCTATGTACTGTTCTCTGTAGATGATCTTCAGAAGTAGAATTGATCATCTACGTACATTAATGTGTTGAGGGGTCGGCCATCAAATCATAAAGTGTGACTGTAAATTGGTTTTGCCATAATTTTATGATTTCATCCATAGGCCTATATGAATTAAATAGAAAGTGCCTTATTTTACACCTTGGGTTATTAGTCTATTCGATTTGGTGATTTGATTATTTACCTTTGTTCAAATTCGTCTGTAATGATACATGCTACATGCATAGGCCTATATCATAGGCCTATAAGTTATTTCTTTTACTATTAAAGTGAATTGAGAAACTTTAAAGCAAGGGATATTAGACTGTTCCTTTAAGTCTAAATTTGTTAGTAAAATAATTAAAATAATAAACCCGACGATGCTTTTAATTGAAAAATAGGAATGAAAAGGAATTTTATAAATATTTCTCTTCTACCCATTAATCAAAATTTGAATATTCCATCTAATATATTAAAGCGTAGGTTATAATACATATCAAAATCCAAATACGTAAAAAAAAGTCATGTCGGTTCGGGAGTAAAATAATGGAGAATTGAAAAACAAAATGGAGATGAATTATAGTAAATAATATTAAGTATAAATGGGTAGAGGAACTTCGGGTAATTTGGACCCTGTTTTGAATTTGTTATTTTCTTCTTTTAATTAAGGGATTTGAATTTTGTTTAATTACAGTGATTATCATTAGTGTTGTAACTATTAAATAGCATTGTTATTTTATTCAAATATGGAAACATCTTCATAATTTATAAACTTTTTTACATTACAAGAAAGGTCCACTTTAACTTCCATATTCGGATAAAGTGGACCCCAGAGTTTTATCTTAGCTTTTAGTCTATTTTTAAGTTTATTTACTCCATTGATTTATACTGACAGGCAGAGATTAATCTGAAAATATTTATGACTGATCATAATTAAAAAGCGTTGATATTTATTTAATGTTTTGAAAAAATGTTGATTATATCATTCACACATCATTCAACTGCAGAAAGCGACGGTCTTTGGGTTTAATAAAATTTCAAGGATATTAAATAAAATTAATTAAGTGAATGGTTTTTACAGATAGCATCCTCATTGATAAAATATACATATTCGTGTACAGTGGACCCAGAGGGTCCACATTAACCGAATTATTTTGTTATGTTTAATTATTTTATACAGCCACCATGTCACATAATATCAAACCAAACCCGTCAGTATATTAAAACAGCATCTACATAATATAATATATTTAGGAGTTTTTTCAACAATTGTAATATTCAATAGCAGAAATTAAGAATTGATTTTTAGCTTGAAAAACTTTTAAAGTGGTCATTTTCATAAATATCACAAATAAACCCTTCTTCGCACAAAGAATAACAGAAACTGGGCCTTCACCCCGTCAAATTTGATGAGGGGAAGAAGTTAAAATATTTTCTGTTTGAGGGCAGCACCAATTAAAGAAGATATTAAGTGTCCACTAAAACAGGAGGGTCCAATTTACCCGAACTTCCCTATGTTTTTAGAGAAAATAAATAGTTAAAAATAGGACATGAACATATTAAAAGGTTGATATATTAAAAACTGTGTATATTTCATACAGAGTTAAATTATTTTATGAAAAACAAATCTTAAAGAAATGTGTACTTACCGCTACTTTGCCCAGTAGGTGTCCCCATTGCCACTGCCATACAGAAAGAATCCTCTCTCTTCCTGCATCTACAGCGAGTACATAGCTGCCACCGTTCTGTTAAAATCAATAAGAATTAAATCGTGAATTTATCGATGACATGAAGGTAATACTTATTAAACTTTCCCACAAGAAGTTGCAAATTTAATGCAATATTTAGTGGGGCCCAACGTTACCACAAATAAACACATCCAGTATAAATTAATGGAAAGAACAATGAAAATCAAATAGCATTGCAACCTAATATGTACCATTAAGTTAGGTTTATAGCCGCATTTCATAGTACAAAATAAATATAGGCCTATCTGGCTATACGCTTAGGAAGCTCTTAGGGTAATTCTGTAGTAAGATTTAAGGCCCCGACCTTTGCAGACAATCGGCACAAGATGTAAGCTGGGTTGTCAGACTTGCGTGATGATCGCCTTTACCCCAGTTCATGAATCTTTTCGAATCTGCGGGTTCGATAGAGCCAGTGAGTTAGTTAGTTAGTTATATAAGTGTGGTAACTCAGGCCCCGTATTGGATTAAGGACATCGGGAGGATGAAGATTTTCCTCCACTTCTTTCAGTTTGTTTCTGAGCCCATTCATCCTCCTATAAAACCAATACAGGGAACTTTCCTAGGTTTAGAGTCGCTTGGAGTTAGAGCTTGCTATCATATCTCCATCTCGTGAAGTTGATTAAGATTTGTGTATCCTTACTACCACGCTTCCATTGTCCTTCATGATATGTTAACAGGATAAGTCTACCTGCTTATAATATTTATAAAGCAAAGTAGTGTTTGATCCATCACATTTGATTTGACTTCTGTGTAGATCAGTTTTCTTTCGAGCGATTTTTACATGAGTTTTTTTTAGCAATAATAGCCAATAAAAAGTGTTGACGTTTACTCTAATTTTGAGCTTCATATAATATTTTACAGCAGTTGGCAGCTTATTATTTTGTCTATGACGGTAATTAAATTAAAAAAGTAATATAAATATTTATTTTAAGATATTTTCTCAACATAAAATTCGGAAACTCACCAATTGGGAAAAAGCGACTGCGGAGACTCCGATTTCGAATTCCCCCATTCCGAACACATAAAGAGTGAGCAATGTTTCTGTGCTCCATATGCGAATGTGAGCCTGAGTCTTCCTATTTCTGCCTGCGCGCTGTCCCGAGGCTACCATTTCTCTCGACGGATGCAGATCCATGCTGTAATAAACAATATTTTATATTTGCTTTCTTAACATCATAAGTACATCAAGACATAAAATGTTTATAAACGCAAGTTACCATTGTATATCTTCCGTATGCCCAATGTAATGTCTCTGCGTATCTTCGTCCCTGTCGTAAAGCACCGCCACTGCTCCCACGAAATACATTATCTCCCCAGTAGGCAGGACCCATAAATTCCGCTTGGAGTCCGTGCCTCTGTACCCGTAACTGTAAGTCCAGCTGTCAAGGAATTTATAAGGCCTACGTGACATGTAGGTTTATACAGTATCGTTTAAATTCACTGTTTTTTTTACTTTTTTTGCCATATCGTTCTCACATTATATTTTAGATCACTCCTTACGGCCATGTAAAAAAAATACATTGTAGATCTATATTTTATTTTGTACTAGCTAATAACCGGCGTACGCTGCTACGCCTAAATAAATCATAATGTGTTTTTACCTTCATTGAATAAGTAAAAGGAAAAAGAATATACATTTATACTCTCACTTACTCACTGGCACTATCGAACCCGTAGGTTCATGGCCGCACGGACATAAGCTCTCCATACATCCCTATCCTGAGCTAATGCTTTCCAATCATTCCCTGTATATACATCATCATCATCATGAACAAATTCGTTTTAGGCCATGTGGCCTGTACGGTAAACCTAGCGAAGATGGTCTTGATGTATATACATTTATATCATAATTATTTTTAGATACCCTATGCTGTTTACCGGGCGTTGGCCGGAAATCTACGTAGTCCGATGTACTTGATACAAATGAGCTGAAAGACTAAATTCGTTATTTTGAGTTATCCGTAAAAGAATACCCGTTGTACTCTGCTATGCTTTCCCGGGAATCTACTTATTCCGATCTTCTTGGCATCAATGAAAGACAAAAATGGTTATTGTGAGTTATCCGTAAAGATAAACATATGCTGTCGCGGACTTTTCTGTAGAGTTTTTTAGATATTCAATTTTGTGTAGCCTACATTGATTTGGTTTATTAATTATGGTTTAGGCAGAGTAAGCCATTTAAGCGTAAAAATATTTTTTTTGCATTTTTCACTACAAAGTGTGATTTTTAAGGGTGAAGGGCCTGCGCATTATAACTCTCCTATAGCCTATAACGTTTCCGGGAAAATCCTGACAATTTTGCAAAAATCCCTATCACAATCAGATAAACGGTTTGACAACGCACGTTTGCTCGGATATCTACTTATCCCAATCTTCTTGGCATCAATGAAAGTCAAAAATGGCTAATGTGAATTATCTGTAAAAGATAAACATATGCTGTCGCGGACTTTTTTATAGAATTTTTTGAGATATTCAATTTTGTGTACGTTAATTTTGTGTATTTATTATGGTTTAGGCAGCGTAAGCCATTTAAGCGTAAAAAAGGGATTTTTTCAAGATTTTAAGGATGTAGGAGTTGAATATCTCTTACATCCTATGTTTATCCCGGGAATCTCCTGAACATTTTGCAAAAAAAAAAACCATCACAATTAGATCAACGGTATGGCCGCGCATAAAGTACGAACAAACAAACATGCATTATTATATATTAGATTTCATCTGCTTGATTGACATGGATAAAATTATAGTTAGTTAGACGACTTGTTACAAAACCAGAGGTTACTAAACCGTGACGTTCAAGATATAAACGATCGAAGGGAGTGTTCTAAGAGCAGCGACTTACTGAACCTAATTTTGTAACGTGTTGTGTACAATATTTATCTACGTTCAGAGTATATTAGTATATTTATATATTTAATGAAATTTATTTATTATGGAAACGATATGTTTACAGAAAGAGTAAAGTGGCTTTAGAAAACAAAACGACACGATAAATCAACAAATATTGTTGTTATATTCTGCAATTTTGGGTTCCATTTTAGAGAAACTTCGGGTAATTTGGACCCCTGTTTTTGAATTTGTTTTCTTCTTTTAATTAAGTAATTTGAATTTTGTTTAATTACAGTGATTATCACTAGTGTTGTAACTATGAAATAGCATTGTTATTTTATTCAAATATGGAAACATCTTCATATTTTATAAACTTTTTTACGTTACAAGAAAGGTCCACTTTAAGCTCCATATTCGAATAAAGTGGACCCTAGAGTCCAATTTAGCTTTTAGTCTATTTTTAAGTTTACTTACTCTATTAATTTATACAGACAGGCAGAGATTAATCTGAAAATATTTATGACTGATCATAATTAAAAAAACGTTGATTTTTATTTAATGTTTTGAAAAAAATATTTTTGTTTGATTATAACATTCACACGTCATTCAACTGCAGAAAGTGACGGTCTTTGGGTTTAATAAAATTACAAGAATATTAAATAAAATTAATTCAGTGAATGGTTTTTACAGATAACATCCTCATTGATAAAATATACATATGCGTGTAAAGTGGACCCAGAGGGCCCACATTAACCGAATTCCTTTGTCATGTTTAATAATTTTATACAGTCACAATGTCACATAATTTCAACCAAACCCGTCAGCATCTACATAATATAATATATTTAGGATTTTTTTCAACATTTGTAATATTCAATAGCAGAAATTAAGAATTGATTCTTAGCTTGAAAAACTTTTAAAGTGGTCATTTTCATAAATATCACAAATAAACCCTTCTTCGCACAAATAATAACAGAAACTGGCCTTGAACCCGTCAAATTTGATGAAGGGAAGAAGTTAAAATATCTTCTGTTCGAGGACAGCACCAATTAAAGAAGATAATAATAGGGTCCACTCAAACAGAAGGGTTCACATTACCCGATTTCCCCCTATAATATGTGAATTGAAAGTAAAAATGAGCGGAGAAGGTGATTTTCACGGTTCATCAGGAAATTCTTTAAATGCAGTCCAAGATGTAACTATTAACGTAATCCCAGAAGAGTCAAGGGAAATTTTATTTATGTAGTTATACGAAATCATCATTAAAGCGTATTTTACGTCTTGTTGAACCTATATTTTATGTTTCGTTAGCGTGTTTTGTGTTTTGTTAGGATATAAAATATAGGTTTTGTTGCCCAGCGACTACGAACTAAGGCGTTAGGATATAAAATATAGGTTTTGTTGCCCAGCGACTACGAACTAAGGCGTCACCGATTGTTATAATCTAATACATAAAAGTTAATGTTTGTTTGTTCGTATTTTACGCGCTTACATCAAAATTCATCGGATTTTGATGGATATTTTTGCAAAGTGTTCAGGAGATTCCCGGGATGAACATAGGCTATACGAGAGTTGTGATACTCAACTCCTACATCTTTAAAAATCACCCTTTGTAGTGAAAAACGTATAAAAAGCAGCTTTTTGGACGTTTAAATAATCAGACCGGAACTGACCTGTACTATACTGACACATACTGACACACCATAACTGAATATGACCTATACTGACCGGACTTGACTGAAACCAATGTAACCTAATGTTACCTAATCTAACCTAACAAAACCTAACCGAACATAACTGAACCTAACCTAACACAACCTGAACCTAACATGAAAACAACCTAAATCTAACGTGAACATAACCTGAAACTAACATGACAACCTGAACCTAACATGAACCTAAGCTGAACTTAAACTGAACCAAATTAAACCTAACATGAACCTAACCTCACCTAACTTGAACCTAACCTGAACTTAACCTTAACCTAACCTGAACCTAACCTTAACAAAACGTCAATCTAAATTGAACCCAACTTAACCTAACCTGACTTAATCTGAACCTAACCTAATCTAAACATAACCTAGACGTCGGGTTTTGGTTAGTAGTAGATTAAAAGCATTAGGAGTCTACGCATATTCCTACAATTCACCGGAAATGTTTTATAACTTACTCAAGAGTCAGGGGATGAAAATTATACACTTTAATCTCCAGGTTGCGTCCGAGAGGCAGTCAATTTCCTTATAAAAGCAGACCTTTAAAGTGTGTGGCATTAAAACATATTGATTGTGTTCTTCCAATATGTCTGACGAAGGAAATGTTCTTAATGTTGTGAATGGTCGCACCCATTTCACGCGCAATAATTCGAGTGCTCGTTAACAGATTCCCTTCGACGAGATTCAGTGCGTCCTCTTCAAAGTTGGAAGTACGATCGACATCTTGAGCATCACAGTCAGGCCTGTTGACGGGAACCGTTGAATAACTTTGGCGAACAGGGTCTGCAATGGAGTCGCACGATGTGGATAACGCTTTTGATAAAGCCACAAGCAGCTCTCCTATTATCTGCAGCTTCGCCGTACACTAACACCGTGCCAGTGTATTCTGTATATGTGTAGTCAACCATGGTGCACACATGAATGAAGCTTAGGTTCCAAGGTATAATTTTTAAGGCAGGAATGTATCACGTGGTTGTGCGGATAATGGCGTAACATAAGCATCGTTAATATTGCCAAGCTGATTGCATATACCGTAGTTGCAGGTAACCTTTATACACTCATGTCAGTACAAGCTGTAGATTTAAACATTGCATTTAAACTTGTACTTGCAGAACGAAAACGGCAAGTTTCCGAAGAAAATCGTATCTATCCTATCAGTCCCCTCTATAAGCCCTCGAAGTTTGTAAAGGAAATTTTCTGTATAAATGTATAGCAGATACCACCATTAACTTAGAGAATAGTAAACACTCTTAATATCTTCTGGTGAGGTTTTATCTACTTGCGATTTTGTGCTTTTGACATCACACAGAAGTACTCATAGAGGTAAGTCGCACGTTCCTGTGTATGTCTGTCTGTCTGTTGGGTGACGGCAGTTGTTTTGCCGTCCAGTGTGCTGTTTCCGGGAACTAATTTTTCCCTCGGCAGCAAAATTACTAGTGGCTAACTTTAAGTGGCTTTCCTATTGTAACCTCTACCTAAACGGGTTTTTTAAGAATTTATTATGAGATATGGAAACGAAGTTGTTTTGACATGCGCTATGTTGGTATTTAACGACATGTGCCACTGAAATTAACCCTTATGGAGGTTGATCTACAGTGAAAATGTTCTTATGCACTGTACACCATTGCGGTAGTTGTCCTATCGTGCGTACTATTGGATTATCATGTTCCAAAATGTTTTTATACATTTTGGTGACTTGATCTTTCACAATAGCATCAAGATAGGGCAATTGTGCTGCTTCATGTAGCTCTGTTATTCTTGTATACATATAATTTTTAGACATCTGTTCTGAATTATTTGAATTTTCTGTTTATGTTTTTTGGCAAGAATACTCAGTGCTTCACAGTCGTACAGTATCATGCTGCGGATTACTGTTACATACAATGTAATCTTAATCCGTCTTGCTAGTGCTTTATCCCGGAAGAATGAATATAATATAGCTATAGCTGCATTTGAGTTTTGTTTAACATCATTTATGTGATGTTTGAAAGTTAATTTTGGGTCGAGATGTAGTCTGAGATACTTAACTGCAGTCTCATTGCGTAGAATTTGTGCACATATTGTGAGCTGTATTGGTGGGGGTTTGGAATATTTGGAAAATAGGATTAATTTGGATTTGGATATGTTTAGTTTGATATTCCAGAGACAGTACCAATCATAAATGACTGATAATGATCTCTGAAACGTTAGGATTCTATGGTGCAAGGAGCTAAGTTTGGTTTGTAAGTAAAAGCATGTATCATCGGCAAATGATGCAGCCTTTACTGAAGGAGGATTTGGAAGGTCGGAGACGTAAAGGTTGTAGAGCATTGGGGATAGAACTGCTCCCTGTGGTACACCCGCTAATATAGACTTGCAGTCAAATCTATGTCCATTTATCGATACAAAAAACTTCCTGTTTGAGAGGAAGGTAGATATAATTTTGATAAGATTTGGTGCTAAGTTGGATTTTATTAGCTTGCATATTAATCCATTGATCCAGGTTGTGTCGAAGGCCTTCTCAGTGTCTAGAAATATTGCTAGTGGTGCTCCTCCTGGCGTTAAACCCAGTGACGATCTGATCAATAAGTCTCGCCAATTGTAGGGGGGTACTGTGTGCGTTCCGAAATCCAAATTGATAATTTGGTAACAAATTTTTATTCTGAACTTCAGACTTTAATTGAGCCAAAATTAGTATTTCTAACAGTTTTCCCAGAACTGATAAGAGACTTATTGGTCGTAGATTGTTAGGATTTGAAGGGTCTTTACCAGCTTTTGGGAGCACTATGACTTTTACCACTTTCCATGCGGTAGGGAAGTAGTTAAGTTTGAAACAAAACTTGAATATGGTAAGAAGTAGGATCAAGGCATTACGGGGTAAGTGTTTGATAGCTAGATTTGGGTTTTTATCAGCGCCTGGGGCGCAGGTACTTCTTAGGGATTGGATGTGGAATCTTAGGTCTTTAAGGTGAATGTCCGGGTAGATGGGAACTGTAGGAGTAGCAAGGAAAGTGTCTACCATGTCGTTGACATTAGCTTTATGAACTGGCGTGGAGAGTTCATGTGGACGGAATCGGTCTTCAAGATTGGATGCAATGAGTTGGGCTTTATCATAGGGATGATAAGCCCAACGTCCATTATTGTTTAGCGCAGTTGGCGCGGGGGGTGCTCTATTAATTTTGATTCTTTTGATAATCTCCCATGGGGGAGTTTTATTAACATTATAAGTATCTAATGATAGTTGCCAATCAGTGTTACGTTTTCTCGAAGTGTATTCCGTACAGCATTTACACACCGATTGTATTGCTGTTTGTGTTCGGGTGCACCATAACGTCTGTAGAGTTTTTTGAAATGGCGCTTGCGCTCAAAATAGTGTAATAGTATGTGCAAGGTATACTTATATATATGGCAGTGAAGACCGGGTTCTCGCGACATCTAGTAATAATGGAGAACATAATACACATATAAGAAAAATAAGTGTTTGAATTGGATTCGCCTGGTGGTGTAATGGATAACACGCTGAGGTACAGACAGAGTTCCGGGTTCGAGTCCCGTCCAGGCATTTATTTTTCTTATCATGCCATATATATATATATATATATATATATATATATCCATCCATCCATAGTAATTCTGCCCGAAGGCAGGTCTTTCACTGCAATCATAGCATTTTCATGCTATGCTTTGCAGCTTTACTAGGGAATTATAGGTGTGTAGCTTCCTGTTGCTTTCCATAATATATATATATATATATATATATATATGTGTGTGTGTGTGTGTGTGTTATATTGCAGATTTTCGCGGATATAAGTATGAATGAGAAAGTTTTCTTCGGTTTTCCGCGTTTTGGATTCAAGTTCGGCCTCTGGCCACTGATTTCGACTTTCGGCATGATCCCACATGCCATTATCAAGGAATGATAAGTTCGAGTCAAGGTATTTAGGTCTTATATAATTAAACACGAGTTTTCGCCCATCCAACTCGAACTTATCATTCCTTGATAATGTCATGTGGGATCATGCCGAAACGTGGGAATCAGTGGCCAGAAGCCGAACTTGAATCCAAGACGAACTTGAATCCAAGACGCAAAAAACGTCCTTATATATATATATATATATATATATATATATATATATATATATATATATATATACTCACATATACCTACACCGTATAATTTCGTCGGATATCTATTTTTTTTTTGTATCCAGTGCCATCAGGTTGTCTTTTATGACATTTCTGGCTTTTCTCCCCTCGCTTTGGTGCAATTGTAACCCATTTCTTAGGTTGGGGCACCTGGAAGAAGGGGTTACGTTACCTCGATGATATGATGGATGATAAAGGATAATGAAGTGTCAGGAGAGTCATTACCCTAAACTTAACCTAAATTCTAGACCACAAGTAGAACATGGTCTTTTAAATATCATTTTTTATGTTACCTATTTACGCAATACAGTCAAACCTGTCTAAAGCGGTCACTTAAAGTTATGTTTAAAATCGAATTAAGATTATGAACATTTCGGAATCAGGGAAGAGTTCTGATTCATCACATGATTAGCTGCAGCAGGACCTATAGTACGATATGTTATAAGAAATAAACATAAGCCTCATCGACATTGTAAATGTCCCTAAGTTCATATCCTGCCACGATTGAGGGCAATGAATCAACATCTTTCCCTGAAACGTGACTCCCTTCACCACAAACTGTGCGGAACGAAATTTTGTGTCGTTTCCTGAAACATTGAAGCCGCATATTGCTACCAACAAATCTTGCGCATTTAATTCTTTCGCTGACTGCCGTGCTTTTTCCTGTTTAATTGGTCCACTGATTGGCAGTTTTTAGTACATGCGCATTCAAACCATTCATAAACAAAATCGTTCAGTTCTTCGTATTTCGACTGTTCTGTTGTCTACATTCCATTTTGTTTTTAAAATGTATATTTCATTTTTCAGAACATTATTCACTTGCGTCCTGACTTTTCTTACAGAAATTGCTTTATCACTTTCGAGACTCACTTTTATCCTTTCCTTCAATACTGAAACTTCTCTTGACATAGCCTTCCTAATATATTCACTAACTGAAAACAACTGTACTCAATCTGCCCAAGAATCTTATCACTAAAAACTTAGATGTCGGCATAGTTGTTGTTCGATTGCCTTGCGAAGGCCGTGCTAGTGTATTCTTATCTTTGCCGCGTATGTAATAAAGAACCACGCTTTATCTTTCACCGTCAGATAGACGTACTATGTGACTGCCATTTAATTCAGGCCATTTTGTGAAATTTGTGTGTCAGCTGATCGCGGTATAAGGTAGCCGTTATGAGAGTGGATATTAACAAAAACTTTATGGGAAAATTAATCATTTCCAGAGAAAAAAAATGGTCGTTTAATGAAGTGACAGCTAAGTGAAGATGGTTGTTCAGGCAGATTTCACTGTAGGCCTATATAGGTTTAATCATGAAAAGCCATCATAATGATAGTAGGCCTATTTATGTTTTAAAAAAGGATACACCCAACTAATTTGTAATCGTTTCTCAGGTGGAGAATTGTCGTGAGGAGGATGATGTAGTGGTGGATAAAACGTTCTTCGAAGTCCTCTTATTGTTACCCGTATAGGTTCCTCCTTCATCACTTCCATAAGGGAGTACTCTGAAAAAAAGTATATATTTATTCACTTCTGTTATCATTTTCTATATATATATTATATATATATATTATATATTATAGTAAAGTATAGTAAAGTGATCCCACAACAGGCCTGAGGAGACCCTTGGGGTAGTAGGTGGTTAAGGCTCCCACTTTTTCTAGACAATCGGCACTTGATGTCAGCCAGGTTGTCAGCCCTGCGTGACCGCCGCCTTTACCCCCAGAACAGGCGTCTGGTACTCATTTCCGTTAGAGGCTGAGTCGACCCCAGGGCCATAGTGCCGCCAGAGGGTTTGGGTCAGTTTAAAAAATCCTGACCCCAACGGGACTTGAATCCTCGACCCTCCGGCTTGTAGCTCAATGCCTTAACCACTACGCTACGGCGTGCCCCCTTCTATATATATATATATATATATATATATAATTTATTTATTTATTGAGTAGGCCCAGTCGTATTTGTTTTAGAATCTCAGCATAAACCATTTCATTTATATCTAATTATAATATATGTAAATATGTATCTTGGCATGACACCGATATATAGGGCCTATATAGGGTGATCAGTTGCCTCCGCCATCGAACCTCTGAAAACTGTGGGGTCGGCGTGAAGAGAGTTCCTATTTTTTGGCCCAATTTGGTAGTATATCAGATTCCATTGCAATATACCTTGCCGCATTGGACTTAAATTTATAAATATTCAAAAAAATTACTTACAGCAAGAATATTTTTCATTTATGTCTCTATTATCTTAAATAAAAGAAATACATCAATAAATATCTTCAAATACAGCTGTAATAATAAAAATTAATTGTTAACATCATAAATTATTACCATTTTTAACGATATTTTTTCGCCTGTTATAGCTCAATGCGGCACAGGTTCCTCATTAAAATTTCAACAAAATTTACTTTGAATTACTTCTTACAACCAAAGGGTGTGCAGAATGAAATAAGAGTAGAAAATAAAACAATCTCAATATACATATAGCATAACATTAATGTGTAGGCCCTAAAGTTCTGGAGACTGTGAATAAGTTAGATCAGAACACTCGCACAACATCCCTGAACAACCTCAACATTTTCAGCAGAGTTCGTTTACAACCTGTATATTAGCCCATAACCAACACTTTCTAATCATCCCCCCTCTTTCTTGTCAATTAACCGTTATGGGACGAAGTCACGTCTGTTGGCGCAGGTCAGTGACAATTTATTTGCTGTAGCTCTAAAAATGATCCATCATTTTAGCATTTGTGGAGTGATATAGGCTTACTCTACTTTTTTCTTAGCGCAAATAAATATTCCTTGTCTAACATTGTTACTTGCAGAAGATACTTACCGCCTGCTCGAATGATATCGGGTTCCCCCGCATAGAGTACACGTGCTCTACTCTTGGATCGTGCTCTCCTGGACCTGGTGCCTGCTTCCCTAGCATCCTCCACGAGCTGAGGATTGTGTGTTGCAGCGCGAGAACGCGATCTCCTTACCGGTGAGGAGAGCGCTCCCACACTGGTTGCGAGGTAGAAAGTGTCCACATCAGCGAATTCGTTCCTTAATTGCGAGAAACTTCTTACCTGGAAACATTATCCCAGAAATGGGGTATAAAATATTAGTATTAGCCATTTTGTGACTGCGTAATATAACTTTTCTTACATCACACATACAGTAACAAACAAATTATGACTGTTTTTTCAAATCATGAAGTAATTTGGTACGCAGATTTTCTGAAAAAAATATTTCCATTTTCAATCGATATTTTGGGTTATATTTTATTTCTATTGGATGTGAAGGGTCCACGGAAAGAACATGCTTAGTCACTTTTCTTAAACTTTTCAGGGGAGCAAAAATTATTAATGTTCTTACTAGTAAATTTATCACACTATATTTGTGAGAAATAAATAATAAAGACAGCATATAGTTACAATAAAATTAGTTTCAATAGTTTTCATACACTTTAGCAATAACTATACTCATGTCAATTGAAAAAGGGAAAGAATATGCTAAGTCTCATTTTTCTCACTGAAATCCTAATGAAGACTCAAAATAACTACATGGTAATTTTATATTATACTGCCAAAAATTATTTATATTCAATTTAAAAAATATTCACATAGTTTCTTCATATTATTGGTGTGGTAGAGGGGAGAAGAATTCTTGAGCCTTACGACTGCAGAAGCGATTTAACACCTGCAAACCTTCCTACTTTACCCGGGATATTGGCAATGTCCCTATTTGGAATGTAAGAAAAAGAAATAATTATTTTACAGTTTTTTCTGATTTTAAAAACAAAACAAGAAATGTATTGTTTTACTTATACATGCCACTTCTGGCATTAGGACCTCATTTCTTGCAAGCCTTTCCCTTTTGGCAACAAAATAGGATCCTCTTCCATGCCCCATTGTAGGTATATCGATAGCGCACTAAATTAGTCTGTTGATTTGATACTAGAAATTCTCTGACAGGCCTAATTGCAAATGACATTTTCGACACATACTGCTTCTTGAGTAGAACAGTCCATCCCTTTATAATAAATTGTTCTTAATAAACTTCTACTACATCAAATGGCATAGCCTTCTGGCGAGAACTCCTGAATATTTCTGCCCAGTCTACAGAAGTTCGGCATAAATTTTATAATTTATTAGGCCAAAATTCTTATCGCACTCTAGGTAAGAATGCCCTTTCTTTAAAAAGCACTGAACCATTCTGAATCATTGTTGAACATTTACTAAGTGATGAAAGAATCTGAAAACTGTAGCATTTTTGTTCTGACCTCCTGCTGAGTCACAAAATAAATTAACTTCATCAATTTCAAGATCATGATAATGATTAACAAAATGTTGCCGAAAGGAGCATATTTCATCACTTCCCTTATTACCAATAGTTTCCGGATACATGTAAAATACACCTTTTTTCCAGTAGCAGCACACGCAATTTTGGGGCACACAACATTTTTGCAGTAATGAAAGCAAATAGCTTCTTTCTTTACATTTCTCTGGCTCTCTGCCTTTGATAAAATGTTTCACTTTTTTCATAAATGACCCTCATATTCTGTGCTAATTTGTTTAAGTTTCTTCTCTATTACCTTTTTTTTCTGTTGTCAGTCTTCTCCGATACTAATGATGATTCCAGGTTTCTTTTGTCTAGCAGTGAACTCATCACATGTACTGCAGGTATCGGTTCTAGGATACCCAAAAGAAATATTAGAATTCCTGATGAAATTGTCCTATATGTTTCATAAGAAATGGCTACCTCAGGATGAATATTCTGGATCATTCTAAACAATTTCTTTATTTTAAGTTCTTCTGGCGGATACTCTTTCTGACTGTCATGTAGACTGTAGTGGCTGGTTCTGTACTATGATGAGTTTATATGATTATGAACCATTTTAAATTGTTCTGAGTGAAGTTTATAATGATTATTCGAGTGTTTCCCCGTTGCCATCACGTGTTGCTTCACCTTTATATCTTAAGGACTTCACAATGTAATAGTTTTAGCTTTCCCAATTTTAGCTTTTGCATGGAGTTGTAGGTGTCTGCTGAAGTGTTCCCATCTCAAATTAAAATCTATGAATTTTACCTTGGCACAAGTATTTCGATTTTTTTTTTGAATAGACGGGTGAGTTGGACCGACCGGACCGTCATCTAAGCAACAGTACCCCCTTTTTTTAATTAAGGAAAATTATATCACATCATTACACCTTTTTATTGTTACAAAGAATAATGGTATGAGGTGAGGCGATACAATTTTCCTAAATGAATTATGCCTCATAGTGTTAATTTCTAAAAAAAAGTCAATATTACAATCGCATACAAGTGCATATTTTCTTTCAACAGCTCTCACTAAAAAAGACTGATTGTTCGGTCCGGCCGAAACAATCCACCCCTCTAACTTTAAACCCAAGTGGGTAATTATACCAAGTTCAAACTCAGAGGCTGTAGTAGACTTGAAGTTTCTTCCAGCGCTTTTTGTTCATGCTGTGATTTAATTTATTGAGTAATTAGAACATTTTCATGGGATTCTATTGACATGATATATCCTGGCTGAATATTCTGGATCATTCTAAACAATTTCTTTATGTTAAGTTTTTCTGGCAGATACTCTTTCTGACTGTCATGTAGACTGTAGTGGCTGGTTCTGTACTGTGATGAGTTTATATGATTATGAACCATTTTAAATTGTTCTGAGTGAAGTTTCTAATGATTATTCGAGTGTTTTCTGAGCAGTTGACTCTCACTAAAAAAAACTGATTGTTCGGTCCGGCCGACCCAATCCACCCCTCTAACTTTAAACCCAAGTGGGTAATTATACCAAGTTCAAACTCACAGACTTTAGTAGACTTGAAGTTTCTTCCAGCGCTTTTTGTACTGTGATATAATTTATTGAGTAATTAGATAATTTTCGTGGGATTCTATTGACATGATATATCCTGGTTCCTGCATATTTAGCTTTTTGTGAAACTCGATTCGTTCCAAATGTGGATATTTTCATCTGGATCATTCCTGACTACCGAAAATATGTCTAATATTAATGCCAGCAGCTATAAAATGTATTATTTTAACCCATTCGCTTCAGGTTTAAATGCCCAATGCATTTCCCCAGAATCCGGATTTAAGTTACCAAACAAAAGATAACGGTACTAGAGATCACAATAAGAGCGAAGGCCAAAACACATTCCTCTACTCTTCGTAAAGGTTAACAATAGATTACCCTGCCAAGGTATGTACAAAATATTGCAAAATATATAACAGCAGAGTTAAGCTTGTGTGCCTCGTCTTCTGAGTCCACCTCGTCTCCTGAGGTGAATGCGTTTATTAATACGTGATTATCGTAAAACTTGTTTGTATGAATAGCACTATATTACAGAAAGCTAAATTTTGATGAACTTCTACTTATAGTTTTTATTTAAGCTTATTATTTTTTTTAAAGACTGGCAGATCTAAAATTACTATTGCCATCATTTAAGTTAAGCTGTTATTTTACTTCGACATAGTACTCACCTCTTGACCTGACACTGTGTACATTCTTTTGGCCCCATTCATCTTCAACACTTGTCCCAGGTCTTCTAGCACTTCTTCGAAGGGCTGAGACGTCCGAAGATTCAGTAATACTCGACACTATAAATACAAATAATATAAAGGCGCTATAATAACACTGGTCAAAATTATATTTCCCCGAGAAAACTGGATGTTGTTTCTAGTGCAATCTTTTATTAGGAATTCAAATATTATGTGATCAGAATGTTTCCAGCAAGCATAACTTAATTTGTTTTCCAGAAGTTACCTTTCGTATATTACTAGGCTTTACTTTTGTATGTTATAAACATACAACATTGTATGTTGCAAACACTTATCAAGCGGGAAAATCATAATATAGCCCCTCTATTTTATTGGTAAGCCGAAATGAAGTTATGTTTTTGTCATATATTGCTATGTAGCTAGATTACTAATCACTAGGGCAAGGATTTTAATGCACAATAAAATACAAAAAATGCATTATAAAAATGCAATATTGCACTAACAATTACAAAAATGCACTAAAATTTAAAAAAATGCAATATCATATTTTGTCAAATTCACGTTTACAGGTAAATGAAAACTATTCAGTTTTTTAGTCCTGCACTTCAATTCACAACATACAATTGCTGTAGATTATCAAAAGAGAAAGATTGTTGTCTGTTAACAATGATTTGTATATGGAGAAAACAAATTTCCACTTCTACCGATACTAAAGGTGAATATTTAAAAGAAACTGAATCACTGGATTGTAAGTCCCCTGGTAGTTCTCCTAAAGAAAAATTTTCGCCTGACAGAATATCAGCTACCCTTGAAGACAGCACATCAATGCCTTTATTTTTACTCAAAGCCATTATCACCTTCTTCAATACAATATTTCTGATTTCCCCATTCACTTTCTTCTAGATCACTTACTACAGTTTTCACTAGGTTTCTTTGCTCCTCTAATCGTACTCCTGATTTCTCTAAATGAGTTACAGTACCAGATAGGATTCCAAAATTTGATTTTATGAACAAGAGTTTACCTATCAATTCTTTGTTGAAGAGATAATCCTGAGCAAGTTTGATGCATGCCTCATTGCTGATGTCAAACGTGTGAATATGTTTTTCGCCATCCTTATGTGCTCGTTGTAATAATTGCATGCTTCTAAGTCCCCCACCATGTTAAAACTGGAGAAGGTGGCAAAGGAACTTCAGGAAGCTACAGACTTGAAATGTGCCACTCGTGAAAGCGCTTTCAGGAAGATCTTCACACATCCTATAAGCTGGACGACTTACAAGAAACTGATTCCGAACTTCCTCTGCCACTCTATGTAAAGCGTGTGCTAGACATATTACATGGAGTAAAACTCTTGCAGAGAAGAGAGCAGCTTTTTATCATGCATGATGCAGGAAGAGTAGTACGTGTGTCATGTTGAATTTCACTCAGGTGTAAGAGACTCAAAGAACTTTCAAACAGTTTATTCATTATTAATTAAATAAAAATAAAACGTAGCTTTAGCTGATTTGATGAAAATCAAATAAAACTACGTTTTATTTTTATTTAATTAATAAATATGGATTTTCATCAAGTAAACACAAGTCAATTGATTAGTTTATTCATTGTTGAAAAATTAAACTTTTTCCAGTTGTTGACAGTTTATTAAGTAAACGTCACCGGAAATATTTTCTTCCGTTGTACCACGATATAGAGTCCATATAAATCTGTGGTTTCGTCTATGGATACCCAGATTTTTTCCCCATTCACTTTTGCCCTAATATTGTTTTTTTGTAGCATTTTTCCACATATTTTTTTCTTGGTGTCGGGTGTAACTTTTTCAGTATATTTTTCTAGGAACTCGCAGACTTTTGATTACCGTATTTACTTTCGTAAGTGAAATATCAGCAGAAATAAAATCTTTGCAGTGTTCTGCGTAAAAAAAGTGGAACCTGAAGGTGTGTTAACGTAGTGCATTTGTTTGAACTGCATATTTTTCGCCCCTTTAATTCGTTGTAGACTTCTTTATGCTTCTGTCAAGTCACGTGTTGATCGAGAGAAAACTTTTTTTCAGCTCCAACTCTGATGTCACATATTTTACAATAAATATTTCACCATCCGTGCTGAACCCTTTTATCCCGTACTGTGAAACAATGTTTTAATTTAAATCTCTTAGGCCTATTATTTTTTATTTCCACATGGCTTCACTATACTATATATGCTATACTAATTAAGGAGTAACTACAATGAGCTGATGTCATATCTGCCGTTATGGTTAAAATAACCAGTGCCCCAATTGGATAGAATAAAAAGTGCTCTCTGATGGTCAGAATAACAAAGTTCAAGTCAATTTTTATAATTATAGAGACAATAACATTAAATTGTGTTTAAACAAATGTACATTTCCTTGCGAAAACGCATACAAATGCCAGAAGAAAGAATGTTTGAGTGGCTGAAATATGCACTAATATACTAAAACATTAAACAAAAAATGCAGTATCCAAAAATAAACAGAAAGTGCAAATAATAAAACCACAAAGGTGCCTGTTTTTGAAGTCTACATATAGTTTATTTACAGCACCATTATATTCCATTTATTTTCTAAATCTGTCTTATACTAAAAATCTGATCTGTTGTAGACCTTTTCTTCTGAATCCACATTGAAGATCTCCTAGAATGTCATCAATATAAGAAGTAAGTCTGCTTACTATATATATTCTTAGAATTTTGTACGAAGTATTGAAAGTAATGAAATGTCCCTATAGTCGTTGAAATCAGTTTTATCTCCTTTTTTATAGATTGGTACGATAATCGATTCTTTCCACTAATCTGGAAGAGCTTCTTTCCCGAATCATACTATGTAACCACGGCGTACCTAGTTCATCAATGTTCTCTCCGCCTAATTTTATCAGTCTTCAGGGATCTCCTGAACCTGTAAGCTTTGTACAACTTTCAAGTTTTCTATCGCATTTCAACCTCTAATGCACTTGGGTCTGCGACTGGCATTTCTGCTGTCTGTAAATTATTCTCTTCAGTATCATTTGGTGCATGTACATTTAAATAGCTGATTGAAGTAACTTTTCCAACTATTTAACACACTCCTGGAATCTGCAATCAATCCCCCATTTTCATTCTGAAATATGTTTATTCTAGCCTGAAACCCTCTTTTCTCTATCCTAATTCCCTGATATAATTCCCTAATGTTCCTACTTTTGGCATTAATTTCAAGATCATCTATCTTCTCTCTCAAATATTCCCTCTTTTTTCTTTTTAATTACCTGGTGTTTCCCGTCTAATAGTACCTAATTTTTCTAAATTTTCTTCATTTGGCTCGTGTAACCAATTCATTTTTGCTTGCTTTCTTTCTTTACAATGTTGTCACATTCCTCATCAAACCACTTCTTTTTTATTCCCTTTTTTGAATAAGCAACTCTTTCTGATGCTGACAATTTAATAGTATCTCTTATAGCCTCTCATTCTTTATTTATATATGTTTCTTCTTCGGTTGTCACATTCTTCTCTGAAGAATCCTGTATCTCAAAAACTATCAGCAATTTTGATTTGATATTCTTGCCGCAGTTCATCATTTTTCAAGTTTTTCAATTCAAATTTTTATTATCTTTAGCGTTTTTTTCCTCTCATGAGCGATAGCTGTTGTCTGGTTTTTACCCTGACCAGATGATGATCCGAATTGCAGACTGTCCTCTAAACTGATCTAACATCGATAATGCTACTGTGCCAGCGTTTGTCCACTAAAACATGATCTATCTGGTTCTGAGTTTCACCATCTGGAAACGTCCAGGTATATTTAAATAAAAAATAATTCGTACCACTTCAATAGAACTTATCAATGAACTGAATGCCAACATTACATTTTCAAGATTATTTTTTAATTGATAGAGCTTTTATCAACGTTATATTTTGATATCCCACGCAGTTATTTTGTAATTTTATTGAATTCCGAATTATCGATAATATCTTGAAGTCGTGCCCTCTTCCAAATAATTTCGTTTCAACTCTGGTTGTGGGAGATAACTTCGGAAGAGATGTGGAGACTCATGTCTTGATTTATTTTATATTGTAACAGCATCTGAGGATCAGATTACTGAGTTCTGCTAATTGCTGATTATTTCAAGGAGAGGAGGACATTTTACATGAAATATTAGACAAAACAATAGTCTTACGTAGGCCCCTATATATAAGAAAATTTAGAAACAAGAAGGAAGATAACTTGATTACGGTATTACATTATGAGAAAAAAAGTCACAGGCATACTTTGCCTCAACTTATAAAATCTTAAACTTTTAGCTGAAATTATTTAAATCTTAATGTTGTAAACTTAAAATCATAAAAAAAAGTAGGTCATATGTCTGTTTTCAAAGTTTTTAAATTATATATTGGGGGAAGCTGTTTGAATTGTGATTGTTAATACTATTTCTTATTTTCACTGTGTTTTTCATATAGATTATGTGTGTTGGTAAGGTCATTTAACAGCTCAGTTTTATTTCCGATAAGGACCGTTCCCTGCGTTGCAAATGCTGTGACCATGTTTGTAGGACATGAACTTTTACTTTTTACTTTAAACTAACTTGTGCGTGATTTAGCAGTTTTTACTTAAAGCTTTCTTTTATTAGGGCACCCAAGGATGTTTGTTTCAAAGGCAATTTTATTTTGAAAGGGCCTACAGAGAAATCCTGATACTTGTTTGCTTGTTTAATGACCGCTTATTACTGTTAGAGAATTATTCATGTATCACCTTGAAGTTTTGTCAAGGATATGCTGTTTGTATCTCTTTAACGTGCCATACAATCTTTGTTATGGGACCGACATTGGGAGGTCTAATTTTGTTCATAAAAAGTGAGAAAGTAAATAAATCTGTCAGTCGATCTTGGACGAGAAAAATTGTACTCACACAAACACGCAACTATATATATATATATATATATATTGTGGTCTAGAATACGCTCACGGTATTCCCTTATTTGGGAAAAATGGCTGATACTGGTGTCGCGTAGGTGTCCTAGCAAGTAGTTAGAAACGCTCAAGTTGGTAGATTTGTCTACACGTAAATCAACAAATTCTACCCCTTGAGGACGAGTGCCTGGCGGCTTAAAATAATGCTTTCTTGACTAAGATATAACTCTGAAATAGTTTAATTTGTGAGAAACCTGAGAGAGAAGTAAATAGACTGATTCATAGACAACAATCCTGAAAAAGAGTTAAGCAAATAGTGAGGAATGGCAGAAGTGTCCTGAAGGAGCCAAGGCCCATCCTAGGATGTAGTATTAAGTAATAATCAATAATAATAATAATAATTAATTTATTATTATTATTATTATATTATTATTATATTGATTATTATTATTATTATTATTATTATATTATTATTATTATTATTATTATTATTATTATGTCAGCCGCCGTAGCCGAGCGGTTAAGGTAGGAAGCCTTGGCGCAGAGGTACGGGACTTGCGCTGGTTCGGGTCTCCATGGGGGAAGAAATTTTCTCATGGTATTTCGGCCAGTTATGGGGACCGGTGGCCCACCCAGCATCGTGAGGCAATTGGGTAGCTACAATAAGTAGCGGCTCCAGGTTGAGGAACCAGCTATAACGGCTGGGGGGACTCGACATGCTAACCACATGTCACCCCTACACTGGCTGTTGATCATCTACCTCTGTGATTGACACATGTGGATGTGAAGGGCCAGCAGCCGGCTGGTAAAGGGCAACCGCTGAAAAGTGGAAAGACCCTCAAATCGGAATCTCGATTATTTATTATATTATTATTATTATTATTTTATCAATATTATTATTATTATTATTATTATTATTATTATTATTATTAGTATTATGATTATTATTATTATTATTAGTAATATTATCAGCATCATCATCTACCGTCACGGTTTAGAACATCTCTGATCTGTTCCGGCTCCATATTATAGTTGCTCGCTCCATCTTTTAATTGGTCGTCCACGACTTCTATGTCCTTGTGGTTGTAATTTAACATCCTATAGGTTCCTTTCTTCTTCACTCATTCTACTAACATGTTCAAACCATTTATTTCTATATCTTCTATTTTTGTTATCAACACTAGTTTATTATTGTTATTATTATTATTATTCTTATTATTATTATTATTATTATTATTATTATTATTATTATTATCGGCCGCGGTGGACTAGTGATTATGCTCCTTGCCTCTGGTCCCTAGGGTCGAGGGGTTCAAACCCGGCCGGGGTCGATGGATTTTTTTTAGGATGGAAAAATCCAAGGAGCAATCCTCCGGGAGGGACTTTAAGCCGTTGGGTCCCGAGTCTGAAGATTTTCAGGCTCGTAAAAGATCCTTAGACCTGAATGAAAATGGCCTCTAAGCAAAATTTACCCGAATTTTCCGGTCCTAGTACTATCCTGGTTTCCTAGATGTCAGTATGAGGCGGAACGCTGACCACGGACCACTCAAATGGCATCTATACGAAAACAAGTGTAACTAAAATAGTATGGTTCAAATCTTCCCTGTAGGGGGAGAGCGCCTAAACCTCTGTTAAGGGAATCATGGGGCTTACAAGATACAAGAAGATTATTATCATCATCATCATCATTATTATTATTATTATTATTATTTTATTATTGTTATTATTTTATTATTATTATTATTATATCATTTTTATCATTATTATTTTATTATTATTATTATTCTATATTATTATTATTATTATTATTTTATTATTATTATTATTATACATGTATATAATAGATAGATGAGATGAAATAATAGAATCCAGATAGAATTCGTGAAAATTTTTACCAATATTAGTCGCTTAAATTTGATAAGTGTTTATACCAGTTTGAAAATTATATAAGTACAATTCTAATTGTCTTAATTATGTTTTTTTATTTCTTTGTTTACGTTGCACACGAAAAATATTGTTTATAGATATGTACTGGAGTTTAAAGGCGAGGTCATTTAGGTATTATTTCTTAGTTTGGACTTCGTGGAGTATTCTTTAAGAACAGAGAATTTTCCATTGAAGATAATTAGAGTTGTGGGGAAGTTTTTCTGAAAGTTGGCAAACTAATTAAAGAATGTTCAAGTAGGAAGAGGAAATGAGACAAGTAAGCATGTCACGTATATGATAATCTTGACATTGTATAATTAAGAAAAATATATTTTTGATTGTAAAATTTATCTGGAGAGTTGGAAGTCTAGAAATTAATACAAACTTGTGGGTTTCATTCTCCTCACAGCAAAATTCCTTTTCAGCACTTCTAGAACACTTGCTTTTAATATATGTACTTTATTTTATTTGAAAAGGTATAAAAATTAACAAGACTACCTTAATCATTTTACAGTTGAAGAAGTATGTTGAAAATTTTAACATTTTCTTGATTATGTGTAATCTTACTTCCGAGGAAGTCTTAAAACACATATACACCATGGTCCACGAAAGATAATACTGTAATATCTGGTTAATCCGGAACGTGAATAAATTCGGGATCCATCTGTCCAACTGTGAAGCAAATTTATTGGTCCCGGCGAAATAATAGTAATTTCATGTTTTTTATTTTGCATAAACGGAATCGGTCCAACGGCGGAAATGAAAGGATATTATGTTCACAATTCATGAAAAACGGAATGTAGAAAGCGGAACGAGGGAGCGATAAATTAGTTTTCCAATTTATTGACTTCCCGTATCAGGCCCAAGAAAAGCAATAAGGAATGATTCCTGTCGTCGGGTGAAGTAGAGATTCTACCTCTACATGAAATGGTTCTTCACTCACTGCAAACCCGTTCTGGCGAAATACAGATACCTGTCTGACAAATAACAAATGCACCGTAAAATCTTAAATTTAGTTTTCAATTCTGAGACTGATCTTTCACAGATATCGTTCTGAATTAACGGAAATAAATATGGCTAAAACGTATTATCATTGGCCATTAAACTAAAAAGTGAAAGTAAATCTTCTAATTTCCGGACCCGATGATCAGAAATTCAAGCTTCTGGCCGTTGCTAAATCCCTAGGGAATAACGATTTCAAGGCATCTTCAGGTTGGTTGTGTACAGTTTTTAAAAGACGACCCCAAACATGTCGTGTGTAATCAAATTTGAGGGAAATCAAGGATGTGGAAACGGAAAGTGTTAGTTAGTGAGCGGAAGCCGAAACTGCATACTATTATTTCGGGATACGCGCGTAAGAGACATTTTTAAACGCTGACGTAGCAGGAGTGCATTGTTCGCGTGTTACCGTCGAAGTCGCTAGTACATAATATTCTTCATTTTTCAACGTAGCGGAACTACAATTAATCCAAGGTACGTAAAAAAAGCCATATACGGTACCCTAAAATCTAAGGTTATTAATAAATTTTAGTTTTTTTTATAATGTGGAATTTTGTCTACATGTGGAAAAAAGTTGGTCCCATGCGATTCCGCTTTGAGCAAATTTTAACTGTATCATACTTTAAACTACTACCTACGTCGCTTTGGATAATCGTATCTAAATGAAATTGGTGACAATCAAAAGAGAAACTAAAAACGTTTTGTGCAAGTTAACAATGGAGAATAATGGACAACAATACAAAACTAAAGTAATTTAATCATACTTTGTAGTCGATACGGGTTCATTTGTTTGGATATTTAGCAGACAGGTTAAATGTGAATGTCTGCAGCGTCACTCGTGGGGACCACATTCAATGTCTATGAGGTATAGCAAAAACTTTTTGAGTTTCTCTTCTGATTGTCACCAATTTCATTTAGATACGATTATCCAAAGCGACGTAGTAGTAGTTTACAGTATGATACTATATTTTTGGACACGGTGTATTTAGCATTGACAAGTCAAAATATATTTATATAATTTATGTTTTCAGAGTCTTAATAGGACAACTTTAAAGTAAATACAGTATTAATAAATCACATCACATGACAAAGTGTGGTCAGTCCTACATGTGTCATTATATGTTTTATCATATTATTTTTAAAAATAATATTCTTTCTTAAAGTTTAATTTCTTATTTTTAGTTTAATTTTGAATTGAGGGCATCAAGTTGTGAGGTCGTAGGTATTTATTATTTTAATGCTGATTTGCTTCCTTTCTTTATCAGCTAAAATAATTATAATATTCTCTTAGAGTGATAAACAATTTGATAGTGCAATAACAAAATAATTAGTGAAGTTAAGAGAATCTGGTATGCCCTATATTGCTATTTTTAAAGAGTTGTTTATCCCGCACCGTAGCCGAGTGGTTCAAGGTATGTCGTCCTGGTGCAAAGCTACGGGACTTCCGCTTGTTAGAATCCCCATGCGGGAATAAATTTCCTCAATGAATTTTCGCGCAATATTGGACCAAAGTGCTGCAAACGTAATGCATGCTTTCTCAGAATATATTAATGGGGGAAGATTATAAATGTACATGTCATTTATGGAATCTTCGACTAGAATTTAATTTTTTTTATTCGTGGTATCACTAATTATGCTAAATGTATTTTTAAATATACAATCATGTTACATTATCAACACAATTTTTAATGTAAATCCAGTGAGAAACACTTATAAGTAAAATTTAGGCGTTAAATAGAGCATAACCATTTTATTATTCCCTGAAATGTTTAATGGGCCTAATAGTGAGAAATCTTGTTAGGAATGAAGAGTATTCCAAATCCCCTTGAATTCCAAGGAGATATTTGATGTAGGCCTAACATTCACAAATTTAAATAAAGTATAGGCTAATTCAGGTTTAGTTTGGTCTGTCCGGGTGGAATAAGGAATACGATACTTGCCTTGGTTCCGAGGGTTGTGAGTTAAAACCTTGGCCGGGATCAATATATTTTTTCAGGGCATAAAAATCCTGAATATGGGTTTCATCGGAAGTGAAAAAAAACCCTTGAAAATGTAATTTATTTTCTTACGTTATACACATAAAATATAACGCCACTGTATAACAAGCATGGAGTAAAAAAAATGAATATATATATATTTTATCAATGTCACCAGGTTGTCATTACGACACTTCTGGCATTCGCTCTTGGCATTGGCGTACTTGTAACCCACTTTTGTGGTTGGGGCGCCTGACAGGCGGTGTTACACTGCCCCATGATATATGGAAGAAGATGATGGCAATAATGCGCCAGGAGAGGTCGTCTTCATCATCATCATAGTCCATTCGCGAATTAAAACCATTTGTTGACCTGTTTCGGCCTCAATAGAAACACCATCCAAAAGTCTTCTGAGTGGACGTCCTAGTCTTCTTCTTCCTGCAGGTTTATAGCTTAACATTTGCTTGGGTATCCTGTGATCTTCCATTCGATGTACATGTTGCATCCATCTTGGTAATAAAAAAAGTTTTTTTCTAAAGTTTCAATGCGCAGTTCTTCTAAGATGTTTTCTTTTTGAGAGGTTTTAATCCTGAATTCAATCTAAATGAAGCGAGTATGAAAGTGATGATAATGAGACCTGATGGTGTTCGAGGACTGATTTGGTTCTCAGTTTCCTACATTTTGTTTTACAGGTGAGGAAAAAACCCCTAAAAAATCTCATCCAGGAAACTTGACACGACCAAGGATCAACAAGGCAGCACGCTACATCGAGTCCCACAGTGCTAGAATAGTGTAACTTACAATAAAAAGACTAGTTTTTTCCTCTTTTTTACTTATAAACCATGTTGAAGCAGCCTTCAGTTATTCTAAGTTACTCCTAACAAAATAATCAGATTGCAAGAGCAATTTATGTTTAAGTTCTGTGAGAATAAAAGTACTTTTATTAATATTTTCGAGGTCATGTAAAAGGTCAAATTTGCGATTATGTTAAAAAGAAATCAGAACACTTAATTTCACGACTGTTTTGAAAATATATTACTCTACTACGCATTTATTTGAGCTATCTGCGTTTTAGATAAGAGCGATTAACAACTGTTTTGCATAATATAGCTGTAAGCAGCATAAAACAGTAAGTCAAGAATTTGTATTTACTGAATTCTAAAATAATCCTAAAATTCGTCTTCTATTAAGTAATATAAGTTGTAATATTCATAGAAATAAGCCCTCGGGTACAAAAAGTAAACTAAAGAGTGCATAACAGTCGGAAAAATGTATCGTTATCCCTCTCTCCGATCCCTCTCTGGTATCTTTACCTTGTCGTGGTAAAGTGGCTTGCGTGCTTAAATGGCCTCGAGAGCTATGCTGGCAGTAGCATTGCTACCGAAAGGGTTACCCTTGCATAGCAGATCAAAGGCGATAAATCTGACGAGAGAAAGTATCTTGGTCGAAAGAGTCATGAATTCTCACCGCACAAATACAATTGTCAAGAAACGGGGACATGGGTTCCATTGGAGTAAAATTTTCCGGAGGTAAAATAGTCCCCCATTCGGTTCTCCAGGCGGAGACTAATTCAGGGAATCCATGGCTAAGCTTTCAAACAAATGGAGATGTTCCTAGGAAGGGGAAATGTTAGGACATTATATACAAAAAATGAGGTGTGAGATTCAATAATAATAATAATAATAATAATAATAATAATAATAATAATAATAAAATAATAAAATAATAATAATATCCGCCGATATCATAGCAGCTGCCGCGGTTCCGAAAACCAAATGCCATTCCTCCTGTCCATCCATTGATCTTCCTCCAATCCTCTGATATTCATGCGCTTGTACCCCTTCTATCCAAGTTTTCTTCGGTCTTCCTCTCTTCCTCTTTTCCATTGGTATCCGTTCCATAACAATTTTAGGCAATCTTTGGTCTGGCATTCTTTTCACATGGCCATACCACTGTAATCTTAATAATAATAATAATAATAATAATAATATAATAATAATAATAATAATAATAATAATATCTATCTATCTTCGGGTTTTTTACAGCTGCTGCCGTCTTCCCGTGCCAAACCTCCAAAGCCTACGGTCTTGGCATCTTCGATGCTTAGCCCTCTAGCTTGCATTACTCTCTTCATGTTTTCCTTCCATGTTAACCTTGGTCTTCCTCTCTTTCTTCTTTCTGTTAGGATGCCATTCATATAGTTGCTTCGGCCATCGCTCATCTTCCATTCTTAAAACATGTCCTAACCACTTTAATTCCTTTTCCTCAATTCTTTCAATTATGCTTTCTTCTGCTTCCATTTTGTTTCTAATTTCCTTATTTGTGTCACGTTCTAATTTAGACTTTCCGGCACTTCTTCGTAAATAATCCATTTCTAGAGCTATTAGTCTATTCGTGTAGTACTTATTGATTGTCCATAACCTCACTTCCGTACATTGCAACAGATTCCACCAATGTTTTACCAATATATTTTTTTGTGTCTTTCCAAATATGCTTATCCCACCATATGGAATTTAATGATGATATTATTTTGCTACTCAATTCAATTCTATGTTTTATGTTCTCTTTGCCTATACCTTCGATGTTATCCATAATCATTCCCAAATATTTAGTTTGTTTCACTTGCTTTATTTGGATTCCATCTTCCAATACTAAGTTTTCTCTTTCATTGCTATTTATTGCCAGATATTCTGTTTTTTGTAAATTTACTGTGAGACCCCATGATTATATGTGCTTTTCAACACTTTTTATCATGAATTCCATATCAAAATTGTCTTGCGCTAAAACCCAGTTGATCATCGGCCAAATTGTAATGTCAGCAAAAATATATTGCCTATTGGGATCCCCATACCTTTGCAGCTTTGTTTCCATTTCGTTAATATAAATTCTACATAAATTATTAAATAAAATTGGTTGATCGACTGCACCCTTGTTTCAATACCTGGGAGGTTTGTTATAGGGATTAGCCATTATATTTCCCATTTTAACATATAATAATAATAATAATAATAAAATAAAATAATAATAAATAATAATAATAATAATAATAATAATAATAATAATAAAGATGAAAATTACGCCGAGTAGAAAACTAGAAAAACAATATTCAAACTAATTATAAAAAAAACATAAGAGTTTAGCTAGGAAACTTATCATAATTTTTGAAATAAATGTATGAAAATAAGAATTTGGAAAGTTTTAATCTTGCGGATCAGTCTTCAGAGAAATAGTTATTCCGATTTGGATGTAGAAGGCAGTTACTAAATGGAGTAGAAATTTAATTAAAATTTTTCGAGAAGAGAGGGTTGAAAAACAAACGATATGAGAAAAGTGGGTTGCTAAAGTTATTGTTCAAGTAAGAGAATAAATTCATCTGAAATGTTACGGAAACTGCATGAGAAAATATAATAAATTAAATAAAGAAACACTAATTTGAAAGCAAAGGAATATGAAACAGAGATAGACCACGACTCACGTGGAGGTAGAAATCATGAATTTCTTGCCAAAGAAAAAATCTGACAAACGAGGACAGCCCTGTCAAGATAAGTGGAGAAATAATATAAGCCTATCCTTATTTGGGGGAATTTTGTATCATCACAGAAATAGTTTTAATAATCTATCTATAATGTGTGTAACAGCCCAATGTTGGGCCATAGTCTCTCCTTTGTTAAGAGTTACTATACCAAGTTAATTTAGTTACGCCTATTTCCCTACAGATGTCTTAAATTGTTTGCGGTCAACATACTGATCCAATGAGACATCTATTTGGCACACTAAGGTATTGCTAAGATTGATGAAGGTGGGGTACATTTTTCTTTGAGAACTCTTTATTCAGGTTTGGAGGTTTTTTTTACGAGCCTGAATTTCTTCAGACTGGGGACCCACGGGCTTAAAAAATCCCTCCCGGAGAACTTGATCCTTGGGATTTTCCCATTCCTAAAAATCCATCGACCCCGGCCGGGTTTGAACCTGCGGCACTCGGAAACAATAGGGCAAGGACATAAGCATTAGTCCACCGCGGCAAATAATTAATAATAATAAATAATAATAATAATAATAATAATAATAATAATAATAATAGATAGATAGATAGATAGATAGATAGATTAGATAGATAGATAGATAGATAGATAGATAGATAGATAGATAGATAGATAGATAGATAGATAGATCATCGGTTTATTAAAAATGTTTTTGACATCGTCCGATTCCGAATAGCCAAATTTGTCGGGTCCATCCAATCTCCTGGTTTAGATGTTTCTCCTTCATATATAAACATATTCCCTGACTCGCAGTGAGGTTTTAGGTCTTCCTCTGCCTTCGTCTCTCCCCTCAGGTTTCCATTCCAAAACAGATTTGGTAGTCAATAATAATAATAATAATAATAATAAATATAGGCCCTACTACTACTACTACTTTTATTACTATGAGGCCTACTACTATACTTTATACTACTACTATTAATATAATAATAAATAATATAAATAATTAATAATATAATAATAATAATAATAATAATAATATTTTCGCCGCAAATTCAATATCAGCAATCCTTCTCTTTCCAACCACACGAATATAAGTTACACAAATGCATGTAGTAGAGTAGACCATTAGTATTATTACCCTTTATTAACAATAATAGAAAGGTAGTCCTAATGGGCATTGATTGTACTTTAGTCTATGCTATAGTCGTTCTGGCGATTTCGTGTTTTTCTTGGGCATTTCGGTATATGATATCGGTCGCACTGTTCGCCACAACAATTCACAGACGCACTTCTTACTAGTTCGTGATATTTCTTGATTCTGCACATCTTATGATGAAGCATGAATCGCATATCGTGTTACAATATGTCTTTAGATCTGGTTGACTTACGTCCAGTTCCTGTCCAGCATAGCACCTATCATTCTCTGTTTTTCTCTCATTTGTTTAAAAGTTCTTGGTTTTACCCTCTGTTAATAAATGAAGATATTTTAACGAAATATTCAACATAACTATATTACGATACTATAATTCCACCACAACACAGTGCTGCTACTTTGTAAGAAAATATACTGGTAATAAATGAAATGAATAAACTCTAATTCGGAAACAGAATAAATTAGGAAAGATCTTATATAACGAGTTTAAGTGTGCAATAAATAGAAATAGGCCTAATCATTTTAACATTAATAAAAATTCAATGATATAAGTTCCGTTCAGGTAATTATTCAAAAATTAAAATATACATTTATGAAATATTTCACCTAAAACGTCCATCTCCTCAAACTTAAAGATTATTGCAAACAATGTTCTTGCCATAAACAAAAAAATTCTTACACACCCTTTTCAACAAAAAATAAGTACATTTAACAGCTTAATAAATCCAATGTTAAAACTTCCATTAAGCAAAGACAATTACATTCAAGAACTCAACTACATTAAATAGATGGCAAAAACCAACAGCTTAATGAACAAATTATAAATAAATTCGTAAATAAAAAAATATATATTAATAATCAACAACTTGAAAGAGAATCTGATAACAACAACAAACAATGGATAACTCTTACATATACAGGAAATGAAACATCCAAAGTTAGCCAATACATTAAAGAAAGCTGGCATAACATAAAAATAGTATACAGAAACTAATAAATTAAAT
>JASPKZ010003311.1:0-74233 GCA_030220185.1 Diploptera punctata | reverse complement strand
TGAATTCAAATACCTAGGAACAATAATCACAAATAGGAATGAGATGCACAAAGAAATTAAACATGGTTCAATTCTGGAAATGCGTGCTATTATGCATTGCAGAGACTCTTGATGTCCCAACTCCTTTCAAAAAAGTTAAACTGAAAATATATAAAACTATTATTCTACCAGTTACATTATGTGGGTGCGAAACATGGACTCTTACTTTAAGGGAGGAAAGGAGATTACAAGTATTTGAGAATAAAGTACTTAGGAAAATTTTTGGACCAAAGAGAGATGAACAGACAGGTGAATGGAGAAAACTACATAACGATGAACTACATGCTCTTTAAAGGAAGCCACAGATATAATAAGAACAGTTAAGTCTCGTAGACTGAGATGGGCAGGACATGTTGCACGTATGGGGAATGAAAGATGTGCATGGAAGCTTCTTGTAGGAAAACTAGAGGGAAAACGCCCAGTTGGTAGACCAAGAATAAGGTGGGAGAATAACATTAACTATGATTTGAGGGAAGTAGATTATACAGGGAATGATTGGAAAGCATTAGCTCAGGATAGGGATGTATGGAGAGCTTATTCCGCGCGGCCATGAACCTGCGGGTTCGATAGTGCCAGTGAGTAAGTAAGTAAGATAGTTAAGACATACACACGAACACACACACAACACAAACACATGAAAAGTAAAATAAAACGCCTCTGCAGAGATTTGAACCCTAGACCTTCTAACTTAGCGCTCTACCAATTGCGCTGCTCAAGAATCTAATCACAACCATTTATTTTTCTTCCTTATATATATATATATATATATATATATATATAGTTTTCTATTCATGAGAGGGAGCGGATTGCCCCATAAAGGTCTCCGCACAGAGAAACCCAAATTTACTAAAGTGTGTGAATTGCGGGGCGTCAGGTCACCCTGCCTCATGCCGTGGCTGTCCAGCTTTCCAGGCAGCGCTGGAAAAGTATGGACAAGCCAAAAAACCTAAAATTACCCAATTACCATCCCTTCAATCCAGGACTTTCACTTCGGTGAAAGTCAATCCTCATGTTACTTTTTCCCAAGCAACCAAACCTGGTACTTCTTCACAAACTAACGTGAACAACAATGTTCAAGACCGGCGGTACAACTAAATACACATGTTGAGGAGTTTCTCCGGGATATTCAGCCCTTACTGGCTAGTCTATCCACTGTGGAGAAATTCCTCTTCATGCACAAAATATTTAACCTATGTTCCATAGGTTAAATATTGTGAACCACTACATTATCCAGATAGAATTCTGAGAGAGAAAACACTTTCCTACTATGGCTAGGATTACATGAGTTAAGAACCCCATATTGATAGCCACAAAGAAATTTAACTGCATAAATTGCCCAGTGGGTGACACACGCAGTAAGTGGGATGGTGCCAGTCACCTCCGAATTTACAATACAATATGGGAGGGAGCGGCACAACGACCGCACTGTCATATCGCGGCTTCTTTAACAAGTAAGCATTTAAAGGGAATATTTACTTTCCAGCAGTAATGCTCATTTATTTCGATATTATAATTACATTTTTGACATTTAGCAATGAAGACCGAATATGACAGGAATATATATCCACCAATAGTAATTCTGCCCGAGGGCAGGTGTTTCACTACAATCATAGCATTTTCATGCTATGCTTTGCAGCTTTACTAGGGAAATTGTAGGTGTGGTAGCTTCCGTTACTTTCCACACCGGTGAAGGCTCATGGTGATGATGATGATGATGATAATGATAAGGATGATGATGATGATGGCCATATGATTTCGGGGACCTTTTGGACCCTTAAAGTTTTCATGACATTTGTCTTACAGGTGAGGAAAACCCCCGATAAAAACCTCACCCAGAAAAACTGCCCCAACCGCTGATCGAACCCGGGCCCACTGCGTGACAAGGCAGCACGCTACCTCGAGACGACAGCGGTGGACATATATATATATATATATATATATATATATATATATATATATATATTGGTTTGGGACAGTTCGGTATCTACCAGATAGAATCTGTGAAGATCTTCAAAACAATTTGAAAAATATTTTTATGAAAACAACCTCAACAGCTTCATTCCTTCTGATTGTTCTAATAAGTTAGACAGTGGACGGTGAGAAAATGAGGGAAAGTAAGAAATGAGTGAAAGAGAGCAAAATGAGAGTAGAAACAATGGGAAAGAAGGAATAGAACACCCACTGATCAAGAAGAATGGAATAAAATGAAGAAACTTGTGAAAAGAAAACGATAAATATATACAACACCCTGTTATATGGGGCGATACATAGGCCTATACTCTTTTTTTAAGACAGGAAAAGAAAATTACGAATATTTGAGAATAAAGTTCTTGGGAAAATGTTTAGCCCAAAGAGACATGAACAAGCAGGCGAACTGAGAAGCCTTCATAAGAGTGAGCTACATGATGTTTATAGGAAATCAGATATAATAAGAAAGGTTAAGTCTCGTTGACTGAGATGGGTAGGACATGTGGCACGAACGGGGAATGAAAGAGGAGCATGGAATCTTCTAGTAGGAAAACCAGAAGGAAACTCCCAGTTGATAAACGAAGAATGAAGTGGGAGAATAATATTAACCATGATTTGACGGAAGCAGATTATACAGGAATCGGTCGGCTTGGTCTAGTGGTTATGTCCCTTGCATCTGGTTCCGAGGATCGGGGGTTTAAACCCGGCCGGGATCGTTTGATTTTTAGGGTGGAAAAATCCAAGGAGAAAAACTCTCGGAAACGTTTTAAGCCGTGATTCTCGATTATGAATATTTTTTATGCTCGTAAAAGATCCTTAGGCCGGAATAAAGAGGCATCTAAGCAAAATGTACCCTACTACATGTCTCATTGGGTCGGTATGTAGACCGCATACCATTCATGACATCTTCAGGAAATAAGCGTAACAAATTTAGCATGTACAGTAACACGTAACAAAGAAGATTCTAAGGCCTAACATCGGGCTGTTACACTATTTTAGATTAGATTAGGTATTATACAGGGTATATATTAGCTAAGGATAGGGATGTGTGGAGAGCTTACGTCTGCGCGGTCGGAAAACCTATTAGTTCGATAATATCAATGAGATTGTTAGTAGAGAGAAAAAGATAAAGTGGCAATAAAAAAATATTAATAGGGAGGGGGAGAAAAGAGAAAGAGAGAGATAGAGAGAGAAGAAGAAGAATTCTGAAGAGAGAATCAGTCGGTTCCACTTTATCGAGAATAAAAGAAGATAGGACAAACGTTAGCCGTGAGGACAGTCGGACAAGCCAGATTTTATAGTGTTGAATTCTGCCATGTTTACTTGCTTCTTTCCTGGAGTTTTTTCACTGATGCCACTGACGTTAATAGCGTTTTGGGGACGCCTTCTGCATTTCCGCTAGCAGCGTAAAAAGAAGGAAGAGGGAAATCTGATACAAATGACGATAGCATACGATGGGCAATTTTACCTAGAACACAGACATCATCTATAAATTACTTTGGGAAAGAAGAGAGCTAAAACTGAAATGAAATCCTTTACTGCAATTTTTCAAGAAATGGTCACAGAAAGATGCTCCTAAGCGTTGAAAACATGTAGGGCCCATATAAATAGGCCTAATAACCTCTCTTTATTTTAGTTTATAAACCTCACCCTTTATAGGTATTTTACATGCCCAACGCCATTCGAGCCATACAGAAACACAACCAAGTGCTGTTAACTATCTATCTAACTCCCTGGGACTATCAAACACATAGCGGACATAAGCTCTCCATATGTATCTACTAATGTTTTCCAATCACCCCCTGTATAATCTATTTCCCTAAAATAATGGTTAATGTTATTTTCCCACCCCATTCTTAGTTTACCAACTGGGCTTTTTCATTACAAGAAGCTTCCATGCCCCTCTTTCATACCCAATGTGCCACATGTCTTGCCCATCTAGCAATAACGAGACTTAGCCCTATAAATATTTAAGTTAATTAGTTAGTTGTTTAAATTATTAACAAATTGTTAACATGTCTGAAGAAGGTACAGTGTACCGAAACAGCTGTCACTGAATTATATAATAAATATGAAAATCAAATAAAACTACGTTTTATTTTATTTAATTAATAAATATGGATTTTCATCAAGTAAACACCAACTCAATTCATTATTAGATGATTATTTTTTTACTATAATTACTATAGGGCATGAATTGTTATTTATTATACAGTACAGGTAGGCGTATGTATACAGGAAGTCTTCAACCTTATAGGTTAATTTGGATATATGACAGAAGACACCAAACTGAACATTTTGGGTGTAAGGGACCTATGGACGAAAATATATAGTTCATGTTTTATTAAAATAAAACGAAATAGTCATAGAATTCTTATTATTTACTGCAAAAAAAGTTACCAAAAGCAGCTTGCAACTATTCACCACGAGGAAGAAGAAGTTTGGGAATACCAAGGAGAAGATGGAAAGGGCAGCAATTTGGAGCCGGAACAGGCTAGTAAATAAGCCTAAACCGTGAAGAAGAAGATGATGAAGCAAAAAATAAAGTTCATTGCATAGAGAGACATTACCGAAACATAAGAGGCCAATAGCAACATTTCACAGATCGCAGGTATTCAAAGTTGCGACCACCATTATCAATGCAGACATGACACCGGCGAAGATCATTTTCGAACTGTTCCAAATATGCTGGAGTCTGTTGTACAACGATACTGGCAGCTAGGACCCGACGAAGTAGTTTCTCGTCAGTTTCTATTGGGGGTTTAGTAGACCAAGGATTTCGAGTCTCCACAGGAAGAAAACAATTCAGAGGAGTGAGATCCGGTGAACAGGGTGGCCGTGGGACACGACGTCCCCTTCCAATCCAACGATTACAAAATGTTTGATCAAGGGGCTGATGCTCCTCAACTACAACAAAACAGAAACAAAAATTCTGAAGGCTTAATATTATATTTCGTTTCAAGCCTGTACGTACTTCTCTAATAATATGCTGAAAATACTATTATATTTCACTAGATCTTACCTGAAAAAATAGATTATATAACATTATACAGAGTGTTTCAGAAGAAGAATTACAAACTTCTAGGAATTATAGAGGGGACTTAGTACATAAATTTTTGATAATGAACACATGTCCGGAAACGTGCCACTATGATTGTAGAATAAGTTTGAAGATCGAAACACAATAGACTTATATCATGTATCTTGTGTTTCAGAATAAATACACTGCTCAAAACAATTAGAGGAACACTTGTAATAAATTGAATAAGTAATTGTTTTTTAAAGCTGTGATGCTGAAAGTTGGACAATATGTAAATTGAATTATTAATTTAATCATTGGATACAAATTTTAAAGATCCATGGCCTAAATACAGAGAAATTACCTCAAATAACAAATATAGAGATTTTTTATTTTATTTTGGAAGGCACTGGCCACTTCTAATTGGTAAGCTTCCTGATGTTGCTATAGTGACGAATGTTGATTATTGCCTTGTTTATTGAAGTCTCTGACAAAATGAGGCATTTAAATGAGTTTGAAGTGTATCATGCTCTACATCTTTTACGACAAGGTTAATCTCTGCGACAAGTGGCTAGAGAGCTTGGGGTTTCTCCTTCCGTGGTGTCCAGGTTACGCAACAGGCACAGAGAGACAGGTCAGTATTGTAGAAGACGTGGCCAGGGCCGTAAATTTAAAACAAGCCCCCAGGATGACAGATACGTTGTTCTTTCTGTTCTTCGACAGCGTACAAAAACTGCAAAAGACCTGCAGAATGACCTTCATATGGCTTCCGGAATCCGGGTTTCAGACCAAACCATAAGGAACAGATTAAGGAAAGAGAATATTCGTCCAAAAAGGCCCGTTAAAAAACCACGCTTAACAAATGGGCATAAGGCAGCAAGATGTACGTATGCTGAAAACCATGGTGATTGGAACCTGAACCAGTGGGAGTCTGTGCTCTACTCGGACGAATCCAGGTATCGTCTTACATGTTGTGATGGTCGATTGAGGGTGTGGGGACGGCCAGGAGAAAGATTTTCTGCAGAGGCTATACAGGAAATTGATAGATTCGGAGGAGGTTCCATAATGGTGTGGGCCGGAGTTATGTACAACAATCGTACGGACCTTGTACTTGTTCCCGAGCGGCTGAATGCTGTCCGGTATATCGAGCACGTTCTGGAAGAGCATGTAGTACCTGCTGCCATTGGAGTAGGCCCTGGATTTCTGTTTATGCAGGATAATGCCAGGGCACATTCTGCGGCTGTCACCAGGGATTTCCTGAGGAGGAATGAAATTGAGGTAATGGAGTGGCCAGCGGTCAGCCCAGACCTCAACCCTATTGAACACTTGTGGGATCTTCTAGACAGGAAGGTCAGGAACCGACATCAAGCTCCACAAACTCTGCAGCAACTTGGAGATGCTCTGAAGGAGGAATGGGAGAATATCCCGCAAGAGGAAATCCAGAATATTATTGGGAGCATGCCACGAAGGTGCTAAAGTAAAGTGGAGGCCATACACGATACTAACTCTGTATAACGAGTGTTTAACTTTGAAAAATAAGCACAAGATTCAATTGCTTACATAGCGGAATTATTTGAAAAGTTAATTGTCAGCGTTATTCATTTGTTTTTACTGACATGAGCAATAAATAAATAAATAAATAACCACAAATAATGTACTTTATTAATTTCATGTTTGTACCTTTATCCAATGAAAAAATATTTGCATATTTCATAGTGTTCCTCTAATTGTTTTGAGCAGTGTATTACATACATCTAGGGCTTGTACTATATCTGTCGAGTCGGAGGAAGATCTTTTTGCAAGAATTCTGGCGGCAGCAGAAATTATTGAGCACACACCAGGTCTTGTGGGACATGTGTATGGAAACATGGGTCACAGATACACTGTGTGCAACGAACAACGTGGAACCACATTTGTAATACAACCCCTAAAAGTCTGTAATACTTATTCTGAAACACGAGACACAGGATATCACCCCATTGCGTTTCAATCTTCAAACCTATTTTAGATCGAAATGGTACGTTTCCGGACAAGGGCTCCTAATCAAAACTTTATCTACTAAGACCCCTCTACAACCCGTAGAAGTCTGTAATACTTATTCTGAAACACCCTGATTCCTCTTCTTCCACAGGATTTTTAACCTATGTAATATAGGTTAAAAATAATGAGAACCAATAAATATATTGTGCGATGTGTTCGCATGGAATGTGATAGCGAGTTGTACTCAATAGTGCGACTTGATATCAATATATTATGTGGATATATCCACAATCTATCATCCAGATACATAGACCAAAAAGAAACCATCTTATCATGATGGCTAGGATTAAATGAACCACAATCCTATAATGATAGCCACGAAGGAATTAACTGCCAAGACGCACCATGTGCATCAGTATGCAGAGCCTTGGACGGTGCCAAGTCACCGTCACCCAATAGTAGTAGTAGTAGTAGTAGTAGTAGTAGAAACACCCTGTATAAATAATCGGTAGTTGATTCCATACATTTCAATGTCATTTACGAAATAAATACGCATTTTCATATATAAGGCTCATTTTTTGTTAACTGGAGCCATTCGGTGTTTAGTGGATTAAAGCGGTTGATACATGGATCATCTATATACTGTAGACCAATGAGACTTGTGACTTAGCTAACTGCGGTAATGTACCTACCAGTACTTAGCCTGATTACATATTGACAATGCTACATGCCTCTATAGTTCAAGTAACTTAGCCCTTCTGAATGGGATGAACTATCTCTACTATAAACAAACACTAATATGTATTCATTCAAGCTTCTCGATTATTTATAACGTGAAACTGGTCAAGAGACAATTTGCCATACTTTTATGATCACACAAGGACATGGATGGTCTCTCCAAATGAGATATCAACTCAATGTCAGGGCCTCCTCCGATACAATACAACATTAAGACGAAACACACCCCTCACACACACATTCATACTAAACATGGCGAATTTAATAACGATTATGATAAAGATATGATATTCGGAGACCATTTGGGTCTTAAAGTTTTCTGACATTTGTTTTAGAGGTGAGAAAAATCCCGAAAAAATAACCACCCAGGAAACGTGTACCGATGAGTGATTTCTGCACGCTAAAAGACATTAATCAGATTCTCGACCTCCTTATGATTTCTAAAAATGTTGTAAATGGACCTTTTTAATATCCTATATGAACTATTAACGATTTATCATTATTATTATTATTATTATTATTATTATTATTATTATTAATATTATTATTATTATTTTATTATTATTATTATTATTATTAATCTAATTAAATAACTAAATCACTGGCTTTCTTAATAATTTTAATTATTTATATGACACATTTAAGAGATTATTAAAAAATACAAGAAAATAAATAAAACTAAAATTTTACAAAATAGTGACAGTCCCATTACTATTGTATGGTAGTGCGTTTTGGGTTTTAACTAAAAGAGAAGAAAATATCATAGAAACAGCTGAAATGAGATTTCTGAGAAGTGTATCTGGCTGCAAACTTCTAGATAAAAGAAGACACGGAGATATTAGAAATGAGTTGAATATTTTTTAAACTTTTAGATAAAATAAAAAAAAACATCTAGGAAACTGGAAAGAACATGTCCGAAGAATGAAAGACGAAAGCATACCCAAAATTATATTTAATTACAGATCAAAAGGAGGCAGGAATGTTGGTAGACAGAAAAAAGAGATGGATTCAACTTTTTGAATGAGAATCTATGAGACCGGTATTATTGAACTTGGATATAAGCACTGTATAAATACTTTTCCCACGTCTGGGGAAAAGAATCATATATACTCAACCTAGGATTTAAAGAGAGATCAGGGCTTGCTTGGTTTAGGCTAGGGGCATGGAAATTTAAAAAAATAGCGACGATCACGATATGCGAATATGTCCAATGTGCGGGAAATTTGAAGATGAGATACATATATTAGGACAATGTAATGATTTAGAATATTGGAGACGTCAGTTATTACCGGAAAAATTTCTAAATTCAAATCGGGAAAGATTGGCATGCTACGAGTTATTGGTAAATCCAGAAAATTGGATAAACTTGGGTAAATTTCTGGACAAAACGCGGAAAATAAGAACAACACTCATTTCATGAATAAATATGTTATCAAAATGCAATAACATTAATTCTTAATAATTATATATAAATTCATTAATGTATAATGCTATTGTGTTATTATTTAATTGTAATATTACTGTGTTTTCTTTATTTAATTTTAATGTTATGGTTTTTATAGTGTATAACGCTATTGTGTTATTATGTAATTGTAATATTATTGCGTTTTCTTTATGTAATTGTAATGTTATTGCTTTTTTTTGTTATTTTTCTTCACACTAGTAGCAATTATTACTTTATTGTAACGGACTGTCAACAGCACGTACGGCTTACTGCCCGTGCGACCCATATTTGTAAATAATATTGTAAATATCTTACTTTTTGTCTAATAAAGTCCTACTACTACTACTACTACTACTACTACAAAATACTTTTCCCGAGCTAATGTTTTCAAATCATGTCGTGTATAATTTATCTCCCTCATATTGTACTCCCACCTCATTCTTGTCTCTCTGGCTTTCTTTCAAGAGGTTTCCATGCGCCTCTTTCATTTCATATGCCCTGCCCAACGCAGACTATGATATTTAACTGTTCTCTACCTATGTCTGATTTCCCAGAAAGATCTGTAGTCCACTGTTATTTGGTTTTCTTCAGTTACATGATATATCATCGTCAATGAGATAAATGCGAGTAGTAGAAACACTTAAATAAAACAGTATATCACCGCTGTGGTCTCGAGGTCACACAGCGGGCCCAGGTTCTATTCCCGGTCGGGTCAGACTCCTGGGTGAGGTTTGTTCGGGGTTTTTCCTCACTTGTAAGACAAATGTCAGGAAGCTTATGGATTAATGGTCTCTGAAAATCATCCGGCCATCATCATCATCCTTATCATTATCATCATCATCCTTCACCGGTGTGAAAGCAACGGGAAACTAACACACCTATAATTCGCTAGTAAAGCTGCAAAGGTTAGCATGAAAATGCTATGATTGCAGTGAACAACTTGCCCTCGGGCAGAATTATTATAGATAGATAAAAAATACTTAATCAGGAGGAATGGAAGGAACTTAGTGAATCAGTCCTCATATATATATATATATATATATATATATATTTTTTCCGTGTTTGTTCCCGAGGCTTGATCCTTGGGACTGCGAGCAATGTATAAGATACACCTTGAAGTGGGTTGCTAGCCCGTTTTTCATGGCGGGTTTATTATTCGGGGTTTCCTCCCTAGGCCGATTGCCTTCACCCAGCTCCAGAGCTCAGCCTGCCAAGTTTTATTCCGGAGTTGTCTCACCTAGATTGGTTTGTCTTGCAGGACTAACGAACCCCATCTGCCCGTTTGTCAATCTACAAGGCAGTAGATGTAGAGTTGCCTCTTCCGTCAGGTACACCGTACCAAAGGACTCCTTCTCCGCTGTATCTGCCGTTCGGGTCTTCACCGTGACCCTGGCAAGCGGCCCTCACAAGGTACTATCAGCTGGGCAAGCTGAACCAAGCTTTTTTTTCAGGTGTAACTTCTCCCCATCACCCTTTATCAACCTGATTTTCGATAGTGTATGGACGGAAGAAGAACAAGAGGAAGACCATCCAAGGGAGGATAGAGAGTGAATGCAGATACAATACGTCTTCCTCCGACGAGTGATTTTGGAAATAAACAGGATGAAAATCCTACAAATTATGAATAATAATAAGAAGAAGTCCTCTCATAAATACAAAAAAAAAATATTAAACAATCTTAATACAAATGTGATTATTATGTTTATGTAATGTGAAGTCAAAGAAATTAAACATAGGCTCAATTCTGGAAATGCATGCTATTATGCATTGCAGAGACTTTTGATGTCCCAACTCCTTTCTAAAAACGTTAAGTTGAAAATATATAAAACTATTATTCTACCAGTTATATTATATGGGTGCGAAACATGGACTCTTACTTTAAGGGAGGAAAGGAGATTACGAGTATTTGAGAATAAAGTTCTTAGGAAAATTTTTGGACCAAAGAGAGATGAACAGACAGGTGAATGGAGAAGACTACATAACAATGAACTACATGGTCTTTATAGGAGGCCAGATATAATAAGAACAGTTAAGTCCCGTAGACTGCGATGGGCAGGACATGTTGCGCGTATGGGGAATGAAAGACGTGCATGGAAACTTCTTGTAGGAAAGCCAGAAGGAAAACGCCCAGTTGGTAGACCAAGAATGAGGTGGGGGAGAACAACATTAACTATGATTTGAGGGAGGTGGATTATACAGGAAATGATTGGAAGGCATTGGCTCAGGATAGGGATGTATGGAGAGCTTATGTCCGCGCGGCCATGAACCTACGGGTTCGATAGTGCCAGTGAGTAAGTATGTAATGTGAAGTATATTCCTGTTTTTTCTGGGCATTAAAAACCACCGTAATGCCCATAAAGAAGCCATGAATAAACTGTTTACTTCCTGAACCCATCTCCATTCGTTGGGAGGTAATTGAAGTGATGCTCTTTCTTCTAATCTCATTTTTCTTCATTAAATGGAATTACTGACAGCTTCGATCCAAGTGGCAGTGAAAACTCAGCGGCTACCTTAGCAGTATATCCCATTTCTTACTTCAACATGTATTTCAGCTCTAATTTTATTCAATCTACTGAATATGCTATCTACATAATGTAATAACCGATCTGTAGCGATATACTCCTCCTGAATGACAGGTGCGGGGTTTAAAAATTATAGCGAAGCACCCTTAAGTACAGAGTTTGAGGAAGCTTAAGCGAAAACATAACAGCATACAAATTGAACGACTACAGCAATGGTTGACAAAACTCAATTGTCAATCCATCCCTGATTTCTTCACATAATCGTTATTAATCACGATTTAATTTTAATATCTGTATTGCTTATATCTCTGTATCGATAATGAAATTGAGATAGAAATTTACAATATAAATATATATCCCCATCCATAGTAATCCTGTCCGAGGGCAGGCCTTTCACTGCAATCATAGCATTTTCATGCTATGCTTTGAAGCTTTATTAAGGAATTATAAATGTCGTAGCTTCACATTGTTTTCCACGCCGGTGAAGGATGATGATAATGATAAGGATCATGATGATGGTCGGATGATTTTCGGGGACTGTTGGGCCCTTAAGCTTCCTGACATTTGTCTTATAGGTGAGGAAAACCATATATATATATTATATATATATATATATATAAGTCCACCGCTGTGGTCTCGAGGTAGCGTGCTGACTTGTCACGCAGCGGGCCCGGGTTCGATCCCCGGTCGGGGCAGTTTTTCTGGGTGAGGTTTTTATCGGGGTTTTTCCTCACCTGTAAGACAAATGTCAGGAAAACTTTAAGGCCCAAACGGTCCCCGAAATCATATGGCCATCATCCTTATCATTATCATCCTTACCATTATCATTATCATCATCATCATTCACCGGTGTGGAAAGCAACGGGAAGCTACCACACCTACACAATTCCCAAGTAAAGCTGCAAGCATAGCATGAAAATGCTATGATTGCAGTAAAGGACCTGCCTTCGGGCAGAATTACTATAGATGGATGGATATATATATATATATATATATATATATATATATATAATTCTTCTGTGTATGTCACAGATGTCACTGTACTCTTTCTAAACGACTGAACCGATTTTGATGTAATTTTGTGTGTCTTTGAGTGGGTCCCTAGATGGTTTAGATTCACAATAGGACCCTCAAAACCACTAGTTGTTTTACAATTTTCGATGTTTCACAACGAATCTCAGTATATCCTACTGAAATAAACCGAGGTAGGTATTATCCAAAAATGAGTGAAATCCGTCAATTAGAAGTGGATGTTTACCTAAAATCCGAAATTTAAAACTAACTAGCAACCGCTATGTTTGTTTTGTCTCAGCGTAAACCATACAATTTTGTTAATCTCTAATATTTCATTTATTTAGGGGTAGCAACGCACGCCGGGTATTGTCTAGTACTAAATAAATGCTAAGGGAATCAACTGTGGTGTCAGACAAGGGTATCTATTGTCACAAGCACTTCTTAATATAATTCTTGACAACGTTGTAAATTACTGAAAAAAGTTTTAAAAAACTTATTTTAAAATAAATAACACTATAGTTGATATTATATTATCTGCGGATGATCAAATAGTAATTGCTGTTACCATAGACATATTAAAATATGCTATGCTTAAGTTATATGTTATTCATAAGTATTGCCACGAGTGATTTCCAAATTATCGATAAATTCACGACTCACGAAGTGAGGAGTGAATTTAACTAGAGAATTTGGAAATCAAAAGTGGCATTTGTTAAGACTATTTAACGAATAAAATTAAGCTGTTTACTCACAAATCATTATTTAACTGTAGTTATTTTAAAATATTTATATATTTAATGTAAACGGCGATGTTTGAAAACAAATGAGAAACGATAGGTACGCTTCATCTGCTTCTTTTGTTTATGACTGCAACCAGATCATACTATTTATTGCCAAAGGAACGCAATATTGTAAGAATGCTCTCTAGTGGAGAAAAAATGAAACATCAAACTGTATATTAATTCATTTCTGATGTCGTATGATGTAAATATGACAAATATATTTTTCTGGATTGTTACCTGGGAAAAAATACATTTTAAGAAAGTGCAAACAGTGGTTTCTTTTTTTGGTGGTATAATAAATTGCTACAAATGTTTTTATATTAACTCCCGCATGCGGCATATGTTGACATTCATACACTATATATAAAATCTGGTAGCCGTATTCCTAGTGGGCTCAGTTACTGCAAAATAATGGTCAGACCCGTTCACAATATTAATAAATAATAGTTTTAAAAACTAAAACAACACGCTTTATTAGAAAACTAAAAAATGAAAAATAATTTTAATTTCCAATACGTTTGGGATAAAATAAAGTGGTCAACAAAAAAATCATCTCCAACACATATAGCATAAAATTAGATTTACCAACAAAAAGAAAATAATTTTACCATCAAAAGCGTGGGGTGCTCTATATCAATTAATATATTTGATAATAAACAGATATTGGTAAAAGTAAGCTCTCTAAGAAGAAAATGTAAAAATCAAAAAAGCACCCCACGTGGAAAAATATGTAGGCTATAGGAAACAGAATAATAGGTCAAGTAAATAATTTTAATTACTTAGGATATGATGTAACATACATACATAAAGGGATGTCCAAAATAAATTGAATGAATCCAGTTACGTATGTGGAACAATTAGAAATTGTTTTAAATAGATGAGGAATGGAACAAAATTAAAATTTTATAAGGTTATGGCTGTTCCTGTGTATTACACGGCTCTGAAAATTGGAATTTTGACTAGAAATCAACTTTAAAAATAATATCTGCAGAAATGCGTTCTCTGAGCCGTAGTTTAAAGATAAAAAATATCCAAAGATATTTTGAATGAGCTTAACAGACAGAATCAAAGAATACAAACAAAATTGGTTCGTCTACAAAGAATGGGTAACATATATCAAAACAGTTATTCACATATAAAAGGGGCATAGATGAGTGGGACGGCCAACAGCACGGTGCAAAGATCTGTTTTTTTGCATGAGACCGGAACGAATAAATAAATAAATACATAAATTAATGTTGTACACAGTATTAACATCCGAATGAGCAAGTGCTCGTACTCGGGTGCAGTTTAGTTACAGAGATTGATACAAATAGTGTATATAGTCTATATAGTTTAGAGACTCGGGTTCAAATCCCGACTCAAGCATTCATTTTTCTTTTCATATCACACACACACACACACACACACACACACACACACACACACACACACACACACACACACACACACACACACACATATATATATATATATATTGCTCAGAAGATGGTCTACAGAAATCATTCTTTCAATTAAATAATATTATACAGAATTATAATTTGAAAATATCAATAAGTAAAACGAAAATCTTAGCTTTTAAGGAATCAGATACCGTTAGAGCTAAAATAATTCTGGAGGGGAAACCCATTGAACAAGTGAACCATTTTAAATACCTGGGTTATGAAATCTCCTATTTTAAAAATGAAAATCTGTTTAACAAACTTAACAAATTTAATGTATATGTGGCTCAATTAAAAGAATATTTAAAAACACATGAATGGAAACAAAACTAAAATTTTATAAAGTAGTGGCAGTCCCCTTACTATTGTATGGTAGTGAATTTTGGGTTTTAACTAAAAGAGAAGAAAGGGATGATCACAGAATCAGCTGAAATGAAATTTCTGAGAAGTGTAGCTGGCTGCAAACTTCTAGATAAAAGAAGAAGTGAAGATATTAGAAATGAGCTAAATATTTTTAAACTTTTACATAAAATAAAAGAATAAAAAAAAATTGGAAAGAACATGTTCAAAGAATGAAAGATAATCGTATTCCAAAAATTATACTTAATTACAAACCAAGTGGAGACAGGAATGTTGGTAGATCAAGAAAGAGATGGATTCAACTTTTGAATGAGAATCTATGAGACCGGAACAAGCCACATGGACTTAATCCGTGATTGTTGTTGTTGATGATGATGATAGTGTAAATTGCAAAGTTTTAGTTAAAGGGAGAGAAAAAATATATAAATTTTGTAGCGTAGTGGTTAAGGCACTAAGCTACAAGCCGGAGGGTCGAAGGTTCAAGTCCCGTTGGGGTCAGGATTTTAAACTGACCCAAACCCTCTGGCGGCACTATGGCCCTGGGGTCGACTCAGCCTCTAACGGAAATGAGTACCAGACGCTTGTTCTGGGGGTAAAGGCGGCAGTCACAGCAGGGCTGACAACCCGGCTGACATAAAGTGCCGATTGTCTAGAAAAAGTGGGAGCCTTAACCTCCTACTACCCCAAGGGCCTTCGGGCCTATTGTGGGATTACTTTACTTTACTTCAAGATATAAATAAGTTATGGCGCATAAAAATTAAAATAAAATAATTGTATTGTATTGTAAGCCTATGTTTTCCCTTTACAGAGATTTAAGCTCTCTCCCCTACAGGGAAGGATTTAAACCATACTAATTTAGTTACACTTGTTTTCGTATAGATGTCATTTTGAGTGGTACGTGGTCAGCGTTCCGCCTCATACTGACATCTAGGAAACCAAGGTAGCACTAGGACGGGAAAATTCGGTAAATTTTGCTTAGAGGCCTTTTCATTCAGGCTTAAGGACTTTTACGAGCCTGAAAATCTTCAGACTCGGGACCCACGGCTTAAAGTCCCTCCCGGAGGACTTGCGCCTTGGATTTTTCCGTCCTAAAAAATCCATCGACCCCGGCCGGGTTTGAACCCGCGAATCTTGGGACCAGAGGCAAGGAGCATAACCACTAGTCCACCGCGGCCGATAAATAAAATAATACAAAGGAAAATAAAATCATACATAAGCTTTTGCAGCTCAGTCCGTAAAGAATATTAAGATGAATAAATGCTGGAATTAGATTAACCTTATTCTGAAATGTCAAAAGTTATTGCAAATAGTATTGGAGACGTCAGAACTTTATGCTTGAGGACAGCTAATTTTAAACTTATCATGGTGCAGAATTCATGTCCAGTTCCACATAGCACTCCAGAGATCATAAACTTAATCCACTACTGTTAACTACATTCAGAGGACAGGTTTGAATTACACAAAGAGCAGACACTATCAGACGCGAACTAAAAATGAGTTCATCTTCAGAAACAATAAATAATAGTTTAAAAACTATAACAACACGCTTTATTAGATAACCGAACTAAAAAATGAAAAATAATTTTAATTTCCAACACATCCAGAAAAAAACTAGTTATCTACAAAAAAAAAATAATTTTACCATCAAAAGCGTGGGATGCTTTTTATGATTTTTACGTTTTCTTCTTAGAGACTTTACTTTTACCAACATCTGTTTATTCACTCACACTCACTCACTGGCACTATCGAACCCGTAGGTTCATGGCCGTACGGACATAAGCTCTCCATACATCCCTATCCTGAGCTAATGCTTTCCAATCATTCCCTGTATAATCTACTTCCCTCAAATCATAGTTAATGTTGTTCTCCCACCTCATTCTTGGTCTACCAACTGGGCGTTTTCCTTCTGGCTTTCCTACAAGAAGTTTCCATGCACGTCTTTCATTCCCCATACGCGCAACATGTCCTGCCCATCGCAGTCTATGGGACTTAACTGTTCTTATTATATCTGGCTTCCTATAAAGACCATGTAGTTCATTGTTATGTAGTCTTCTCCATTCACCTGTCTGTTCATCTCTCTTTGGTCCAAAAATTTTCCTAAGAACTTTATTCTCAAATACTCGTAATCTCCTTTCCTCCCTTAAAGTAAGAGTCCACGTTTCGCATCCATATAATATAACTGGTAGAATAATAGTTTTTATATTTTCAGCTTAACGTTTTTTGAAAGGAGTTGGGACATCAAAAGTCTCTGCAATGCATAATAGCATGCATTTCCAGAATTGAGCCTATGTTTAATTTCTTTGTGCATCTCATTCCTATTTGTGATTATTGTTCCTAGGTATTTGAATTCAGCCAATTCCTCAAAATTTCCCTCATTTGTCATTAGCTGTCCATTTGCATTATATAATGTATTTCTACGTGTGACCATATATTTAGTTTTACTGATATTTACTTCCAGTCCTAATTTCTTAGTGTTACTCAATAGTGTGTTATCAAATATATTAATTGATATAGAGCACCACACGCTTTTGAAGGTAAGATTATTTTTTTGTAGATAACTCTAGTTTTATTCTAGATAAGTTGGAGATGTTTTTTTTTGTGTTGACCACTTTAATTGCATCCCAAGCGTGTTGGAAATGAAAATTATTTTTCATTGTTTAGTTCGGTTTGCTAATAAGCGTGTTGTTTTAGTTTTTAAATTATTATTTATTTTTTATTTTTTAGTTTGGTTTTCTAAAAATGCAAATATCTTTAAATTCGATACTATTGAAGTATGAGCTAAAAGTAATACTATTCTAAAAAAATCCCCGGGCCGGATTTGAACCAGCGACCTATGGATTACTAAAATTATATACCACTACAGATCACCACTCTACCAACTGAGCTACCTCAACGATAGACTAAAAAGTCGATACGTCCGCAACCTATTATACCGGTCTTTATTTCTCTGATGTCCTCATGATCCTGGCCAGGATCTTAGAAAAAATTATGAAATTATTATATTGTCATTGGTCCTTTACAAGTATACAAAGTTTCAAGTCGATCCAGTGGGTGAAAATCGTGTTGAAAGATTCCGTTACATAGATAGATACAGGTCAAGCTAATATAAAGCGTGTAAAAATACATAATTTTACTCGATTAAATGACGTGGATTTCAAAAGTATCCGAAAACTGTTTGCCTACACGCACCCTACTCTTTGTGCCATTTAGACACATTCGTATAAGTTTAACTAACTTTTTAGGAATTCCGAACTCCTAAGCTATGACATTCACAATGTCGGCCGCGGTGATCTAGTGGTTAAATTCCTTTGCCTCACGTTCGAGGTCGATGGTCCTTCAATGTGCTATTTCTCTTTTTTATTTCTGATTGTGATAAACCTTCTGCTTCTAAGATTGACCCTAGATATCTACATTTCTTGACATGTTTAATGTCATTCATTTCTAAAAAAAATATTGTTCGTCAGTATTGATAGTAAAATATTGTGTTTTATTTATATTAATTGTTCACCGCTATGGTCTCCGGGTAATGTGATGTCTTGTCACGCAGCGGGCCCAAGTTCGTTCCTCGGTTGGGACAAGTTTCCTGAGAGAGAAATTTTTTCGGGATTTTCCCTCACTTGTAACACAAATATCAGAACCTTTAAGGCCCAAATGGTCCCAGAACACCATCTGGCCATAATTATCACCACTAACAAACTCCCCTCATTTAGAGTAAGTTTAGGTTTAAGCGTCTCGTGGCACATCATTACCATCACCATCCTTCATATATCAACTCTTCCTTCCAGGCGCCCCAACCTCAGAAGTGAGTTACAATTACGCCCCTGCCAGTAGAGAACATCAGAAATGTCGAAATAACAATCTGATGGTATTGATAAAAAAGTTTATATTATTTTATGATCCCCATATATATACATTTTTTTTTAAAGTGATCCCACAACAGGCCGGAGGCCCTTGGGGTAGTAGGAGGTTAAGGCTCCCACTTTATCTAGACAATCGGCACTTTATGTCAGCCGGGTTGTCAGCCCTTCGTGACGGCCGCCTTTAACCCCAGAACAAGCGTCTGGTACTCATTTCCGTTAGAGGCTGAGTCGACCCCAGAGCCATAGTGCCGCCAGAGGGTTTGGGTCAGTTTAAAAATCCTGACCCCCAACGGGACTTGAACCCTCGACCCTCCGGCTTGTAGCTCAGTGCCTTAACCACTACGCTACGGCGTGCCCCCATATATATATATATATATAAATATATATATATGGCATGTCAAAGAATGCCAGAGCACAAGATTGCCTAAAATTGTTATGGAATGGATCCCAATAGAAAGGAGGAAGAGAGGAAGACCGAAGAAAACTTGGATAGAAGGGGTACAAGCAGCTATGAATATCACAGGATTGGAGGAAGATCAATGGATGGAGAGAAACGAATGGCGTTTGGTTTCTGGAAGACGGCGGCAGCTGCCATGATACCGGATGATGATGATGATGATGATAAATATATGCTATATGTTGAAAATTGCAAAAAAAAAAAAAATGAAATAAAGTCACACGAGTAAAATAGAATATTAAATGTATAATAGTAGATTAAATAAGATATAAGCAATTAAATTGGTATGGGCATGTATAATGAATGCAATAAGGAAGGTTATCCACAGAAACATTGGAATGATGTCCACCTAGAAGAAGACAGAAAGGAACACCTCAAAACTCATTAATGTAAGAAATAAGAAATGGAACGAGAACAAGAGGACTGGAAGATATGGATATGGACGAGTGTAGATGAAAAATGAAACTTTAGCCACAGAAAGATGTGAAAACATTGAAAATCTGTAGACCTACATAAATAAAAATAAAAATATATTAATTAAACAATTTAAAAAAAAAGAGAATGTATCAGAATTCCATCAGTATAAAACAATGAGGAAAAATATATTTGTCTGCACAAAGCAAAATCTCTGTATAAGAGCAGCCGTTGTCCATTGCAAGGAACCAAGAATCATCGCCGAACGATTTCATTTCAAGAGGTTTCTGTAGCTGTACAGCCCCTTTTAACAGATCTCATTACTTGGCGTTGTCTTGAAAGCATCTACTGTTCCTCTGGGAGGTCTCTAAACAAATCACAGTGTTTTATACCTTCATCCAACTTCGTTAAATGGAGTTTCAGCAGTAATTTAAATTGTAGCAGACCACATTGTAAATAGTGACTTCCAATAATTGCTTTTGAGCTGTATTGCGGTTTACAAATTGCACCACAATCCAGTTTCCAATTCAAACACGTATAAAGCTATTTGAACCAATAACTATTATATTTAGAAAATACAAAAGTATTAGCCAATCAAATTGTTTGGAATCTTACTAAACAACTATAAATCAAATTATTATTACAAGTTGCTGAAATGAAATTCCTCAGACCAATAGCAGGATATCACAAAACAGACAAAAAGCACAACACAGAAATAAGACAAGAACTAAAAGTAGAGGATTTAAACACAACAATAGAGAAATACAGAACAAACTGGAAAGAACACTTGGCAATGATGACTGAGAATAGAATACCAAAAGCAGCATACAACTATTCACCACGAGGACGAAATTTGGGAAGATCAAGGAAAAGATGGAAACAGCAGCAATTTGAGGCCGGAACAGGCTAGTAAATAAGCCTAAACCGTGTTGAGGAAGAAGAAGAAAAAGAAAAGTTTTAGTCATATTCTTCAGATAATTTAACTTTATGAAGCTGTTTTAACAAATTATCAGAATTTGTAAATAAAATATCCAAAGATTCTAGCCCACTATTCCACCAGCACAAATTAATAAAAAAAACGAAAAAAAACACACATTTTATTGTTGCATTATTTGAATAATTACCTGATATATATGTTGATTTTTTTCCAAAAATGATCATAGAAATTCCTTAAAATGGTCGGAGACATTGAGCTCCAACTAACATACAATGTAAAATTCGTATGATTCGTTGCTCAAACAAAGTAGCCAACGTATCACAAAATCACGCTAACAAATAAGAAAACGTGATAAAAATCTGCTTACGAATCATAAAAAAAAGATTCTCACTTTAATAAAACATGCTAAAAATAATCTTCGTTGATCACACCTGTAAAATTAATAATGTAGAGGGTAAAATACTGACATAAACGCGGTAAAATAGGACATAAATCTTTGTTACCGAGGGAGCTCTGTTACTGATACAAGTTGTTATCGACAGAAATGCACTGTTACCGACTGAGCTGTGTTGTTGAAACCTGTTATTGACAGAGATTTACCGAAACCAGAGATATTAAAGTGGTCATGACAAGAAATAGTTCCACTTTTTTATATGCTTACGAGTACAATGTGTGCTACAGTACAATTTCTCATAAGTAGTTGAAACGTGCGGTATTGATGCGGCTATATAATGTAAACCAGTTGGAAATTAGCGGCAACGCTGTTATCACATTGGTAATGATGACGCCAGCAGTCACTTGTTCTCCGATCGAATACTCATAAGTAATACCACGATTGATTTCCAAATTATCGATAAATTCACGACTCACGAAGTGAGGAGTGAATTTATCTAGAAATTTGGAAATCAAGAGTGGCATTGTTAGGACTATTTAACGAATAAAATTAAGCTGTTTACTCCACAAATCATTATATAACTACAGTTATTTTTAAAATATTTATATATTTAATGTAAACGGCTATGTTTGAAAACAAATGAGAAAACGATTGTTACGCTTCATCTGCTTCTTTTGTTTATCACTGCAACCAGATCATACTATTTATTGCCAAAGGAACGCAATATTGTAAGAATGCTCTCTAGTGGAGAAAAAAATGAAACACATCAAACTGTATATTAATTCATTTCTGATGTCGTATATTATAAATATGACAATTATATTTTTCTGGGAAAAAATACATTTAAGAAAGTGCAAAACAAGTGGTTTCGTTTTTGGTGGTATAATCAATTGCTACAAATGTTTTTATATTAACTCCTTCAAGCGCTATGTGTTGACATTCATGCACTATATATACAATCTGGTAGCCGTATTTCTTACAGAGTCAGTCACTGCCCAAATAATGGTCAGACCTATTCAGAATATTAAAAAGGAGGAGCTTTTCTTTAATATGGTAAATTTAATATTGATAAATATTTGGTGAATGAACACGACTGTGATTTGTTGTAAAACAGAAATCATTGAAACGTGATTGGTCATTGACTCCCATTTGGGGCATGAGTTAAATAGTCAAAGTAATGATGTGGGAAAGTGGGCTAGAATAGCCAAATGCCCTATAAAGTTAATTTAATTATATGAACTTATGTATGTGAAATATATTAATCAATCTAATAAATTCATATCAAATCCGTTGAGGTGAATAGTCATAAGATAAAAACTTAACATATGTACCTTTTGGCAGGTGCCGTCGTCCTCAACTGTGTTGGAAAGGCCTCCAGATAACATTTTAAATTTCAGTACCAGGCACTGAGCAGAGCATTTAAACCCACATGCGAGCCATTTAAATACCCCAGCTACCCTTTTCGTGGCACTTCAGGAAACGGGCCATTATTCACAAAACAATTAGTCCTAGAAAATTCACATTTTGTACATACCTAAAGGAGATATCCTAGTAGGAATTGATGGTGAAATAACTTGGGTGATTGACATCACATGGTATCAGCGTATCAATTTCAGGAAGTGGAAGTTCATCTTCACTTTCACTTTGTGAATCTTTCTAATTCAGGAATCAGTTCATCGCCATGATCATCATTATACAAAATATTCACTAACTTTCTTCCGTGAGATATTTTTCTTTCGCCATGTTTCACTCACGCACAAACAACAGCGCGATAACGAGAACACATATATGACTGCTTTTTGGAGCCTGGAGTCAATTTGGGTGAAAGAATTCCATGTGTTGTTTGTTTTAAAAATGAAAGGGGATTCACCAAGATTTAAACGTGTCAAACGGGAATAGAAAATGTACATTTCAATGCCATCTATGATCTCAAGACATACTAAGCAACACAATATTTAGGCGCCGAATATTAAACGCGGTTTGTTCGCACCCGCTCTAAAAACGAGGTTAACTGACCGACGGCCATACACGATAGTCTCTTTAAACGCCTTAACTGGTTTACGGTACTGAATGTGACACAGTTGAGGACGATGGGACCTGCCACAAGGGTACAGATTTTAGGTTTTCTATCTTATAAATATATTTAAAGTCAAATTTAATTTCAGTAAAAAAAAATCCATATATAAAAACTTATTTTCCAATTCTATTATATGGATGCGGAAACATGGATTATTACTTAAGACGATCAGTAGCCCTTCTCCGTTCCCTATCGCCCTTCGGTCCAAAAAAAAAAATCATAAGAACTGTATCCTCAAATACTCTTAATATTTTCTTCTCCCTCAAAATAAGAGTCAAAGTTTGGTATCCATATAACTGTAAGAATAACAGATTATACTATTTCAGTTTAATATTTTTGTAGAGAATTTCGGAAGACAAGAGTCCCTGTAATACATAAGAGCAAGCATTTCCAGAATTGAGCCAATGATTAATTTCTTTGTGCACTCATTCCTGTTTACAATTATTGTTCCTAGGTATTTGAATTCAGTCACTTATTCAAAATTCCCCCATTTGTCATTAACTGTCCATTTCCATTATATATTATATGTGTGACCAAATATTTAGTTTTAATGATGTTTACTTCCAGCCCCAGTTTCTTAGTGTTATTCATCATTGGAAAAGTCTTATGAATGAATAAATAAATTAATAAATAAATCATCACCATCTTCATCTTAAGGCACGACAACTTCAAAAGTGAAAGTTTTGGCCCTCTCAAGAATCCTCCTCCATGCCAATCTAACTCTTGCCATATTCAAATTATTCACTTTCATTCTTGTTGAGATTTACCAAGCATGTTTTCTTTTACTGTGCTAGGGAGCTAGCTTACCGCCAACCCCAAACCTGGAGACCAGATCATTGATTTTAGGGTTTCCGTCCCTTAGATCAGTTGCTTCCCCCACAGCTTACGGAGTCTGACCCACCCCTTGTTTTTCTGTTGGGGTTTTCTCCCTTAGCCTTTGTAGATCCCTCTACCCCGCAAGGCGGCGGTTTTCCCTGCTAACCTAGGGAGTGGTTGCCTCTTTCGCCTTCAATGCCGCACCGTAGGACTCCTACTCCGCCATATCCGCCGTTGAGGTCTTCACCGTGTCCCTGGCAAGGGGGCCTTACAAAGGTACTATCAGCTGGCGCGAGCTGAACTAAGTTTTTTTTAATGAGGTTGTTACTCCTCCCCCTCCTCTTTTCTCATCCGGACTATTAAATTATGTCTAAATGAGGAAATAAATGAAAATAACCGAGGATAAAAGAAAGAAGTGATGAAAGGAAGTATAAAATGATCATAATTAATAAAAACAAGTAACTAAATATATAAATAAAACAAATATACAAGTACAGCCTAAATAAATAAAGAATTAGGCCTAAATAAACGCTATAAATGAAATGAAAAGGTATAAATGAGGGAAACAGAGAAAGAAAAACAGAGTTATTGTCCTTTGTTTTGATGAAATGCTTAAGAATCAATTGAATAGAGAACATCTACCCTTGTGACAGGACATTTAGGAATCTTAAATTAAGATCTACTAGGACTAGGTTATATTTTATTTTCATCTAGAAAAATATATGCCCAATTGATTTAATAACGGAAAAGATCTTCTCTAGCGAAAACATTCATTTCTCGGAGTCTTTTGTAGGAACTTCTTTACTCATTGTTTCCCATCAAGTAGATAGAAAGAAGGCGAGAGAGCATTGTTCATTTCTAGGGATATGAGAATGCCACGGAAAAAGTCTTACGGATCAATGACGCAATCAAATAACTGCTACACGAGATAGAAAGTGTACTGGCACAAGTCTATAGGCTTCATAAAACAATATTTCCTTTATCATAGGACATAATTTGTTAACTACTGAAACCTAAATAAAATATCTCTTAACAAAATGTAACCAATCTTTCTCCATCCAAATAATACCTTGGTGACGTACTAGATATCTCCTCGAAGCGATATACTAACCACATGTCACTCGCTAATATCTATAGGGAAATAACTTACTTATTTACTTACTCACTGGCACTATCGAACCCGTAGGTTCATGGCCGCGCGGACATAAGCTCTCCATACATCCCTATCCTGAGCTAATGCTTTCCAATCATTCCCTGTATAATCTACTTCCCTCAAATCATAGTTAATGTTGTTCTCCCACCTCATTCTTGGTCTACCAACTGGGCGTTTTCCTTCTGGCTTTCCTACAAGAAGTTTCCATGCACGTCTTTCATTCCCCATACGTGCAACATGTCCTGCCCATCGCAGTCTACGAGACTTAACTGCTCTTATTATATCTGGCTTCCTATAAAGACCATGTAGTTCATTGTTATGTAGTCTTCTCCATTCACCTGTCTGTTCATCTCTCTTTGGTCCAAAAATTTTCCTAAGAACTTTATTCTCAAATACTCGTAATCTCCTTTCCTCCCTTAAAGTAAGAGTCCATGTTTCGCACCCATATAATATAACTGGTAGAATAATAGTTTTATATATTTTCAGTTTAACGTTTTTTGAAAGGAGTTGGGACATCAAAAGTCTCTGCAATGCATAATAGCATGCATTTCCAGAATTGAGCCTATGTATAATTTCTTTGTGCATCTCATTCCTATTTGTGATTATTGTTCCTAGGTATTTGAATTCAGCCACTTCCTCACATAACTAAATTAGTCTGGTTAAGAACCTTGCCACTAGGAAGCCACGAACGAAAATAAATCAGTCAAATTAAACATTATAACTGCTATTCATAATGGCAGCCGAAGAACTTGTAAGGAAAATAGAAGACCTAGGAGAAGAAATTCATTAAAAAATGGAAATGGACAGCTAATGACAAATGAGGGAAATTTTGAGGAAGTGGCTGAATTCAAATACATAGGAACAATAATCACAAATAGGAATGAGATGCACAAAGAAATTAAACATAGGCTCAATTCTGGAAATGCGTGCTATCATGCATTGCAGAGACTTTTGATGTCCCAACTCCTTTCAAAAAACGTTAAACTGAAAATATATAAAACTATTATTCTACCAGTTATATTATGTGGGTGTGAGACATGGACTCTTACTTTAAGAGAGGAAACGAGATTACGAGTATTCGAGAATAAAGTACTTAGGAAAAATTTTGGACCAAAGAGGGATGAACAGACAGGTGAACGGAGAAGACTACATAACAATGAACTAAATGGTCTTTATAGGAAGCCAGATATAATAAGAACAGTTAAGTCTCGTAAACTGCGATGGGCAGGACATGTTGCACGTATGGGGAATGAAAGACTTGCATGGAAGCTTCTTGTAGGAAAGCCAGAGGGAAAACGCCCAGTTGGTAGACCAAGAATGAGGTGGGAGAATAACATTAACTATGATTTGAGGGAAGTAGATTATAAGGGAATGATTGGAAAGCATTAGCTCAGGATAGGGATGTATAGAGAGCTTATGTCCATGCGGCCATGAACCTACGGGTTCGATAATGCCAGTGAGTAAGTAAGTAAGTAAGTAAGTAAGTAAGTAAGTAAGTAAGTAAGTAAGTAAGTAAGTAAGTAAGTAAGTAAGGAGAAGAAATTTTCGTATATGCATACGTAGACGACATTGTAATCGGGTCAACGGATATAAGTAAACTTCAGAACGCCATAACAACTACGGAAGAATGGTGTAAAACCCACAGCTTCTATATAAACAAAGCAAAAACAGAAATTATGGTGTTCAGAAACGGAGGAAAGATCTCTGCCATAACAGAAATAAAACTGGACAAAGATAAGATCAAAATAGTAAAGGAGTTTAAATATCAAGGCATTACTTTACAACCCAGTGGAAGAAGCTTCACAAAACACTTATCAGAAAGATCAACGCAAACAATAATGACAATAAACGATATATGCAATATACAAGCTCTAAGCCTGGAATCAGCGATGAAACTATTCAATGCAAATATCCTCCCAATAATAACTTACAGGATAGAAATCATATGGCCACATTTTACAGAATCTAATCTGAATACGCTGAAAAAAGAGAAAGCTACATACATAAAAAGAGCAATAGGAGTATAAAAAACGACAAGAAGCCGTCTAGTGTACCTACTGGCAAGGGAGACTTTCCTTATCGAGGACTTGAACACAGCCTACCTACTACCAACCACGGAACCCTATGAACATGCGCTACAAAGACTACGCAGGAAAAGAGAGGAAGTATGGCCGGAATTCTTCAGCACCGGAACAATTAGTGATTGCGTAAGACAAACCCAAAGTAATCAATTGACCATATTTATTAATTAAATAAAAATAAAACGTAATTTTATTTGATTTTCATATTTATTATATAATTCAGTGACAGCTGTTTCGGTACACTGTACCTTCTTCAGACATGTTAAATTATGAATTGTGTTCCAACTGATCTAAGCAACAATACAACAATATTTATTTAAATTTTTTAATTTAACAAAGGGGATTCATTCAAATCAAGTTGAGAATTTAACAGTTTTTTACTACTTTTAAATTTATTAATTTCTACAGCCTCCAAAAGATCTAACTTCTTACCCTTATCACAAATATGTAAAATTTTAAAATTTGGATCGAAACAATGATTAAATTGGAATAGGTGGTTAGCATATTTTGAATGAATCCCCTTTGTTAAATTAAAAAAATTAAATAAATATTGTTGTATTGTTGCTTAGATCAGTTGGGACACAATTCATAATTTGTTAACATGTCTGAAGAAGGTACAGTGTACCGAAACAGCTGTCACTGAATTATATAATAAATATGAAAATCAAATAAAACTACGTTTTATTTTTATTTAATTAACAAACTAAAGTGCTGTGTTATCACCTTTGCACATTTGTGCGCAATCCATTTATATATAACTTGATAAAACTACCTATAGGCCTATTTTCGACTTTTCGTATTTCATTCTGCACACTCTCTATTTTTGTCTTTGGTTGTAAGAAGCAATTTAAAGTTCATTTTGTTGAAATTTAAGGAATCTGTGCCCCACTGCCGAAGTTTTAATGCCATCCCTTCAAATAAGAATCAATCTAACATCATACATACATACGTGCATACATAAATACATACATACATTTATACATACATAAATAAATCATGCATACATAAATGGAGGAAAACACAACGAGGATATATACCCATCAATAGGAACCTCAAACTCGATGCTATTCTTTTTGCAGACGATTTAGCTCTTCTGGCATTTTCCGAAAATGATTTGCAACGATCAATTTATAATTTACAAAAAATTGGTGCCAAATTTAATATGGAAATGTCAATTAAGAAAACTAAAATTATGGCATTTCATGGGAAGGACCCATACAAAGTAAAATCTGTCTCCAGAATAAATATTTAGAGAGCTCTAATCAATTTAAATATCTTGGATATTATCTCTCTATCTGGGATGAAAAGGATATCCCTGAAAAAGTTACTAGTTATAATAAAAGTTTATGAATTATTAATCAAGTTATGAAACCATGCCTTGTACAAAAAAACACCAGATTACGTTTATATAACACTTTGGCTAGACCAGTGTTGACCTATGGTAGTGAAGCATGGACACTAAAAAACAAAATGAAAGCAGAATAACGGCTTGTGAAATGAGATTCATTGCGCAGAACAGCGGGTTACACCAGATGGGATCGGAAAAGGAACACTGATATCTTAAAAGAATTGAAGACTATGCCAATTTTGGAATATATTAAACAGTACCAACTAAATTGGAAAACACCATCTTGAATAGATGAGTTCAAATCGATCCCAAAAGCTGTTTATAATTATATACCAAGAGGACGAAGATCACTGGGCCGTCCTATGAACGCTGGAGGGAAAATTTTCTATAGGATCGTAACAGGCCTTGGCCTAATACTTGGAAAGAAGAAGAAGAATACATAAATGCATGGATATATAAAACATTCATGCATGTATATATAAATACAAACATGCATGCATACATACATATATGCAGACATATTAGAACTCGAAAAGAAGAGGGAAATAAATGGAATTAAGGCCCCTATAGCTCCTGTTAGAGGTCAGGTCTTTTATCAACTAAATGAAGGGATGATTTCTGGCTAAGAAGTACTGCATGCTGACGGATGGCCTAGAAAGAATCGCTAATTGTATTTTGTATGCGGATGCAAAAAAAGGAAGTTTGAGTTAAGGAAAAAGCGAGAATGCTGAGTTTGTAGTGAAAGACCGCTCTTGGACAGAACACTATATATGTACGTATGCATACAAACATACATACAAACATACATACATACATACATACATACATACATACATACATACATACATATCATACATACACATACCCTACATACATACTACATACATACATACATACATACATACATACATACATACATACTACATACATACATACATACATACATACATACATACATACATACATACATACATACATACATACATACATACATACATACATACATACATACATACATACATACATACATACATACATACATACACATAGTACAGGAATGTAATTATTAGATAAGGAAAGAGATAAACTCAAATCAATAGTTTTAAGAAACCAGAATTGGCCAATTAAAGAACAATGGCCTCATTGACACTTACACTAAGGAATTTTCATATTTTCAAATACAATTAAATTTGATACACTTTAGGTTAAGTAAAACATAGAACAATAGTATTGTATATAGTTAACCATCTAGCTTTAAGTAAGATAATCTAATTGTAAACACTGTTTAATTTTATAGTTGTATAATAGAACACCACAATGCATGTAGTATTTCTCCACGTAATGGAGCATGCAGTTGAATAATAAAATAAATTAAAAAAAATACATACATACATACATACATACATACATACCATACATACATACATACATACAGACATACTAATACAATTACAAACAACCATCAAACAAACAAACAAACAAACAATGATTTCACTTTCGTTCCACCCCTCTTTCTTTACTGTAAAATAAAGCATCGTGATATTACGAGTGGATTATTTAGAAATAACAGTTGAAAACAAATTTAAACATTGCTACATTTAATGTACAATCGGATACGGATGGAAATGTGCAGCAGAAAATATTTTTTTTGCATGAAATACACCTAAAGGCAGTCAATATGTTTGTACGGTATTGTATTATAACAGAATCAATACTGCTGAATATTGTTATGGGCCTTCCCTCTGGTCTATTTAAACCGCAGATAAGAATTTAAGCACTGAAAAAACTAACCACCTTCCAGGTACAAAACTTCCGATTATCATATGTTATAGCATGCAAAATACATTTCTATTCAGCAGCCTGCATATCGCTAGCAATTTTCATTTAAAATCTTCTGGTTTACGTCGTTTTTGTTTTCCATAGTATCCATGAGTGGACTGAGGGAAACAATGGTACTACTTTTACCCGTTCATATGACTGGATTGTGTACGGTAGAAACATTATTCTTAAGGAACATCGTATGTTACGGGAAATACAAGGTAACATTGTATCAATAATAAACATAACAATTTTCATCCAATTTGAGCATCAAAAGCATAATAATAATACTTACTTACTCACTGGCACTATCGAACCCGTAGGTCATGGCCCGCGCGGACATAAGCTCTCCATATGTCCCTATCCTGAGCTGACCATGTAGTTCATGCATAATAATAATAATAATAATAATAATAATAATCATCTTCTTCTTCTGCTTCATGAAATTAGACCTTTTGACCTGTTTTCACATCAAGTGGGATTTAATGAATCCTCCCATCTAGTAAATGGGCGTCCAACATTTCTATGTCCTATTGGTTTGTACTTCAGTAACAGCTCTCCATACATCCCTATCCTGAGCTAATGCTTTCCAATCATTCCCTGTATAATCTACTTCCCTCAAATCATAGATAATGTTGTTCTCCCCACCTCATTCTTGTTACTAACAACTGGGCGTTTTCCTTCTGGCTTTCCCACAAGACTTTCCATGCACGTCTTTCTTTCCCCATACGAGCAACAGTCCTGCCCTTCGCGTCTAACGGGACTTACTGTTCTTATTATATCTCGCTTCCTATAAAGACCATGTAGTTCAATTGTTATGTAGTCTCCTCCATTCCACCTGTCTGTTCATCTCTCTTTGGTCCAAAAATTTTCTAAGAACTTTATTCTCAAATACTCGTAATCTCCTTTCCTCCCTTAAGTAAGAGTCCATGTTTCGCACCCATATAATATAACTGGTAGAATAATAAGTTTATTATATTTTCAGCTTAACGTTTTTTTGAAAAGAGTGGGGAAATCAAAAGTCTCTGCAATGCATAATAGCATGCATTGTCCAGAATTGAGCCTATGTTTTAATTTCTTTGTTCATCTCATTCCTATTTGGTGATTATTGTTCCTAGGTATTTTGAATTCACAAATTCCTCAAAATTTCCCTCATTTGTCATTAGCTGTCCATTTGCATTATAAATGTATTTTCTACGGTGGCCATATATTTAGTTTTACTGATATTAATAATAATAACAAATAATCATCATAATAAATAATAATAATATCTTCTTCTTGTAAGCCCATGTTTCTACGTTAACAGAGATTTAGGCGCTCTCCCCCTATATGGGAAGAATTTGAAGCATACTAATTTAGTTACACTTGTTTTTTCGTGCAAGATGTCATTTGAGTGGTCCGTGGTCAGCGTTCCGCCTCATACTAACATCTAGAAACCAAGGTAGTACTAGGACGGGAAAATTCGGTAAATTTTGCTTACAGGCCTTTCATTCAGGCTTAAGGATCTTTTACGACCTGAAATGGTGGGTTTAAATAAAATTAATTAATGTATAATTTTACAGATAACATCCTCCATTGATTAAATATACGTATTCGTGTAAAGTGGAACCAGGTCCTCGTGGAGGGTCCACATTAACCGAATTCTTTGTTATGTTTCAATTAGTTTATACAGCCACCAACACATATAATATCATACTAAACTGTCAGTATATTAAAACAGCATCTACATATGCAGAATTGATTCTTAGCTTGAAAAACTTTTAAATGGCAATTTTCATAAATATCGCAAATAAACCCTTCTTCGCACAAATAATGAAAGAAACTGGCCTTGAACCCGTCCAAGTTGACGATGGGAAAGAACGTAAAATTTTTTCTGTTCGAGGCAGCATCAATTAAAGAAGATATTAACAGAGTCCCACTCAAACAGTAGGGTCCATATTACCCGAACTCCCTACATAAGTTATCACTAACCAATGCCCTTAAGTTTATATAAGGAAAGTTTAAATTAATGTAGAATGAAGCGGTTAAATTACTTAAACCAAATATTTCCCCCACAAGCAAGTTGTGTAGATAGTTTTATGACATGTTGATGCAGTCCCCTCTCCCCTCTCGCCGCAAGTGTAATGAAACAAAATGCCACATATTCCAGCTGCGGATATCATTTCTAGATTCCTCGCCGATATACGGGAGGTAAGTGGCGCTTTGCAGGTGGATATATGTAAACTGGACGCGTCACTAAATGAGGCCATTTGTTCAGTTCAAACAGGATATTAACTGAGAGTAATTATCATTTCTATGGATACAGCCAGATTCCTAACTTTTAACTTTCAACCCTTCTCCCTTCCCCCGAAAACACAGTTACGGTTATAACAGCAGTTAATGTTTTCCCAGTCCTTCATATCTCTGCAAACCGTTACATACATATCTGATTTTTTTTTTGCTCCTCAGAGGGGTAACATTTTGCGCATTATTATTATTATTAATTATTATTAATTTATTATTATTATTATTATTATTATTATTATTATTACTATTATTATTATTATTATTATTTATATTATTATTATTAGAGAGAGATGTACTGAATAAAATTGCAAATGGCAAAAATGCAACTAAGACATTACATAGAATAATTTGGAAAAAAAATATTACCAAGGAAACAAAATGAAATTTTATAAGAGCCATAATACAGAATATTTGTCATATGGAAATGAAACTTGAGTCTTTTGACGGAATTACAAAAAAAATAAAATTAGAACCATCTAGGCCCCATCCGTCACCCCTTTGGGATACCTCGGTCGTCATGACCATACCCCAAGTCCCTAGTTCTAGTCCCCTCTATCCTATGTTCACGTCCACGTTCAAGTTCACGGTCCTTAAACCAACACCCCAGGGAGAGGGTGTTGGAGTTTGCAGTTCGGGAAGTTGCTGAGCTACATAGTACCATCAGGTCGCTCAATCCTGCGACCCCACAGTTGGTCCACGGGCTCCATGAGCACAGCCGGGAGGACTGCGGTGTCGCAGATCCACCGACCATTCCCCTGTTCTGCCTCCAGGGACGTGTCCTGGCAGCCGTGTGTGAGACCGGCTAGGCTACAAGCCCAACATGGTGAGACTTTTAGTACATCCAGGTGCTCATCTCCTGGCGACCCCACAGTAATTAGAACAGTTTATTTGATTATTTTAGAAGAAGCCCCAACAAAGAAGACAGGATAAAATAAGAAATGTATTACTATGGAGAGAAATGAATGTCACCACATCTGTTGTTAAGAGGACTGAAAATCAAACTCTTTTGGTATGGCCATGTACAAAGAATGGAAAATGAAAGATGGCCAAAAAATATATACCAGTGGTCCACCCCCTGAAGAAATAAACGTGGCAGATCAAGATGGAAAGGTAAACCTACGTCAGAACTATAATGGATGATAGGAATTTGAAAGAGGGAGATTGGAATGGTAGAGATAATGCAAACTGAAGACGGCAAACCGATAAGTGGGGGAAAGCCGAAGAAGAAGATTAATTATTATTATTATTATTATTATTAATTATTATTATTATTATTATTATTATTATTGTTATTATTATTAGGCATATGATAGTATTCCACACAAAAAAATGTTATGGAAAACTTTAGCCATTCTAACATTACCAAAAAATTAAAAGAAGCCTTATAAAAGCATTATACAAAGGATCTCTTTCGAAAATAAAAATTGGAAGACATATAACAGAGGGATTTACTATTACAAAAGGTCAAGGCAAGGTTGCAGTTTATCTCCCAACTCTATTCAAAATATATCTCAAAAGAGTACTAAGAGACTGCAGGGAAAAATGCCAATAATGGCATACCAATCAATTCCAAAATACACATGTAGTTCACTAAATTTTGCAGATGACAAGGTATTAATAGCACAAGAACCCACGATGACATAAGAATATATGGCCAAAAGCTAAAAGAAAAGTATGAAAAATGGGGGTTTTATATAAACATTGAGAAACTAATATCTGTGTAATAGGAGAAGAAATGGAAAATATAAATTTCAACAATGGAGAAGAACTAAAATCTAGTATTGAATGCACTTATTTAGGAACAAAATTAGACCATTCAGGCGAAAACACAGTGGAAATTAAAAACAGAATCGCACAAACAAAACAAGCAATAAATGCTTTAAACTCTGTTTGGTGGAACAAAAATGTCACAACAAATAGAAAATTACAAATATATCAAACCATAATTCAGAGCATTTTAACATATCGTGCTGAAGTCTGAAATTAAAAACCTGGCTATCGCTCGGTTTTTAAACATTTTTCCTCGATTCTGTAAAAACCACTTCCCACCTTGCATCTTAATATACTAGTATAACATAAGTAAGGTGGATTTTGACTAAACAAAGTACTTAATATTATCGTAAGTAATGCCACGAGTGATTTTCAGGATTCGGAAATCAAGAGTGGTGTCTGTTAGGACTATTTAAACGAAAAAATTAAGCTGTTTTACTCACAAATCATTATTTAAATATAGTTTTTTTAAAATATTTGCATATCTAATGTAACGATGATGTTTGAAAACAAATCAGAAATTGTAAGGTTATGTTTAACCACTGCAACTTGATCATATTATATATTGACAATAGGAACGCAATATTGTAAGATTGCACTCTTAGTGGAGAATAGATTAAACTCACAAACTGTAATATTATAATCAACATTATAGGTTTTATTCATTTTTTTCGGGAACATTAAGTAAAATCAGTAATTTAAAACACAATCAGTGGAACTACTGATTTTGGCTTTTACGGCCGGAGTTGCTATGATGATCTTGAAGAAGAGTTCCGGGCTGTAGGCCGTGTGCTCGAGGCTTGAGTTCCTCGACGTTTCGCCAGAGACTGGCGTCTGGCATCCTCAAGGGTTTGTGGTTGAAACTACCGTTGAAAGGAAAATTTTCTTTCTTCTGAAAAAAGGGAAATCAATTCCATTGATCTAACTACCCTTGAGGATGCCAGACGCAGTCTTTGGCGAAACGTCGGGGAACTTGAAGCCTCGAAACCACGGCCTACAGCCCGGAAATCTTCTTCAAGATCATCACAATAATTGAACACTTATCAAATGTGGAGGTCGAAGGAATCTGTTCATTATTTGCTATGTTCGACGTAATTGTTGGAGAGTCAGTCACTGTAAAATAATGTTCTGTCCTGTTCAGAATGGGACACGCCGTAGCATAGTGGTTAAGGCACTGAGCTACAAGCCGGAGGGTCGAGCGTCCCGTTGGGGTCAGGATTTTTAAACTGACCCAATACCTCTGACGGCACCATGGCCCTGGGGTCGACTCAGCCTCTAACGTAAATGAGTACCAGACGCTTGTTCTGGGGGTAAAGGCGGCCGTCACGCAGGGCTGAAAACCTGGCTGACATAAAGTGCCGATTGTCTAGAAAAAGTGGGAGCCTTAACCTCCTACTACCCCAGGGACCTCCGGGCCTGTTGTGGGATCACTTTACTTTACTTTTACTGTTCAGAATAATAAAAAGGAGGAGCTTCCTTTATTTTGGTAATCAAAATTCGGTAATTTATCGAGGTGAAACAGACTGCGATTGGTTGTAAAACAACATTAATATGAAACGTGATTGGGCATTGAGTTAAATAGTCATCAAAACTTAACAATTAATTTCCCAAAAGTTTTAATTTTGTTAGTTACAATGTTTTACGAGCGAGTGCCTCATTTTACTAAAACTTGTATTTCCCAACTTTAATTCCAACTTCACTTTAAGCCGTTTTCCATTAATCAGGCACGCACTAACACCAAAAAGGCTTGAAGTTAATATAGCAGACTTGAGTTGGGGGTATAACCCGGGTGTAAAAGCTAAACCCCCTTGGGAAATTCCGAAATTAAATGCAGCCGGAGGGTAACAACACACTTTCAGTTTAAAAACTTGACAGCATAGCTACGAGAGGAAATGAAAACATCAGTCTGCGCTTGTCGTTGTGTGGGGAAGGGAAAGAGAAGGACAATGTTTTCATTTCCGTTAGTATGTCAGGTACTGCTGTTATTTGTGGTTACACTTTGTGAGAAACTTTCAAATTTTTCCTTAATCCATATAACCTGGATACTTCAAATATTCCTCATCCGCAAATATTTGTTAATTTACCAACGAATGGCATAGTACATTAGTGAAAAATATTGTGATTCATAAACGAACTAGCTGTTAACAGTAGAAATGGATTTTTGGAGCGATCGGCAAGACTTTCAAGAAGGGATAAAGTCAGAAACAGCACAATAAGGGAAATTATCATAATTATCATCACTCCAGGGATTAGGCAATTGCCCGTTCCGACTTCATAATGCATCAGCCCAACGTCTTCTAGGTCTTCCAACATCACGTCTTCCTCTTGCTTGATAATTTCTTGCTAACAATGGATATCTCTCCTTACTCATTCCATCCAATGATCAATCCATTTCTGTCTGTAATTCGTGACCTTATCCAATAAAGGCTGTACTTTCAATTCTTCTCTTATATCCTCATTTCTTATTCTATCAAGTCTTGTACATCCTTTAACTTGTCTTAGGAACTTCATCTCCGCCGACTGTATTCTATCCTTCTGTTTTTTCATTGGTGCCCAAGTTTCACATCCATAGAATATTGTGGGAACCGCCATAACATTATACATTTTTATCTTGGTTTCTTTTCTAATTTTATTTTTGAATGTTCTCTGTATTGTTCCACACACCATCTGAATTTTATTATTTTGGAGTCAATATCTCTATGCAAGTTGAAAAAAAAATAGAAAAAATAGAAGAAAAAACGTATGAAATTATATGGACACCTCATAAGAATAGAAGAAGACAGAATACCAAAGAAGATCTTTTATTGGAAAACTAATGAATAAAGTGAAGAGGCAGACCTTAGAGAACGTTGGATAGATGGAGTGTTGAGGAGAAGTATGGAAGCTGGAGATTTGAGGGAAGAAGATGCTTTAGACAGAAACCTCTGGCTTACATATTTATTCATTCACGGATGAGTGTTGATCTTATTTTCCGCGTCTTGTCCAGAAATTTGCCCACGTTTATACAATTTTCTGGGTTTACCATTAACTTCTAGCATAGCAATCATCATGACTTGAATTTAGAAATATTTCCCGTAACAACTGGCGGCTAGAATATTCCAAATTGTAAGAATTTCTTAATATACTCTATGTATTTCGTCTTCAAAACTTGCGCACATTGGACAAATTCGCATATCGTATCGTGATCGTCGGTAATTTTTAGAAATTTCCATGCTCCCAACCTAAACCAAGCGAGCACTGATCTGTCTTTAATTAATATACATTATATATATATATATATATATATATATATATAATTATTTTCCCCAAACTTATTTTAGGTCTCTTTGTAAACACATGGGAATGTTCACGTACAATCAGCGATAATATCTTGTTAGGGGAAAAGGTAACTGCTAGCGTCATGTTAGCCAATGTGATAACACACGTTCCGCTAGAGCCAAATTGTCAATATGTTTACTCACATATAAGGGCAAGTAAGGGTGAGAAATATATGCGAGTTAGTGTATACCAGATTAGTTTACGTTCACTTTTTCTTGTTAGCGGGTTTTTGTGTTAAGTTAGCTAAACTGATTCAGCATAACCAATACATATTTTACATTGTTGATATGATTATTTTAGGTTTTTGTTTAGCTCTATTTCTTATTACATGTTAAGGCATTTGCTATATTAAAAAAATCAACTCAAGTATTTCTCAGGTATTATTTATATACGGCAACAATAAATGTTGTGGTTTTCCATTTTTTATTCGAATTTATGTAGTGAAATATTAAAATACAAAATTGGTACCTGGCAAATCTGTCGTCTTCAACTAAATTACAAAACTTCATCAAGTAGTTAAAATATGAAGGCCTTTCAAAAACAATGTTTCATCTTCTGCATTTCAACTGGTACCAACTGCAGAAGATGAAACACTGTTTTTGAAAGGCCTCCATATTTTAGCTACTTGATAAAGTTTTATAATTAATTTGAGGACGACTGATTTATCAGGTACTAATTTTGGATTTTAATATTCACTACCTAACCTCAACGGTGCTTTAAAATTAATTTTAAAAGCAATGAATTTATGTACGTGAAACAGTGGCTGAGAATCCCCTATGTTTTGTGGGGGAATTTGAGACTACAAGAGTCCCTGTAATGTATAATAACATGCATTTCTAGAATTGAGACTGTTTATACTTTCTTTGTTTTCTCATTCCTGTTGGCATCTTTTAAAAGAAATCTAAATTTATATTTGCTCTAAACTCGACTTCATTATTATCCAGAGTAAGATATATATAATATATTAATTGGTGTTTCCCGTATAATGTATCATATTTATATTATTATTATTATGATTATTATTATTATTATTATTATTATTATTATTATTATTATTATTATTATTATTATCGTATCATTATTGTTATTACCCTATAAAATGTTGTTTGTACATGACATTTACATTGCTACATTTATTGTATCTTTAACTGTTTATAATTAGTATAGTGTATATCTATATTGTCGAGTATTTTTTGTATTTGTGCTGGTTGAGTGGAAGAGAGGGCCTTATGGCCTTAACTCTGCCAGAATAAATAAAGTATTATTATTATTATTATTATTATTATTATTATTATTATTATTATTATTATTATGTAATTATTCTTCCTAGGTCCACCGCTGGGGTCTCGAGGTAGCGTTGCCGCCTTGTCACGCAGAGGACCCGGGTTAGATCCCCGGTCGGGACAGTTTATCTGGGTGAGGTTTTTATCGGGTTTTTTCCTCACCTGTAAGACAAATGTCAGGAAACTTTAAGGCCCAAACGGTCCCCGAAATCATATGGCCATCGCAATCATCATCAATCATATTCATCTTAGGTTAAGCTTAGGATTAGGGACTCTCCTGGCGCACCATTATTATCGTCATCAGCCATCATAGCATCGGGGCAACGTAACCCCGCATTCCAGGCGCCCCAACCTCAGAAGTGGTTACAAGTACGCCATGCCAGGAGAGAAACCAGGAATGTTAAGCTTTACAGACTGGTACTGCTTCCAGAACAACTCAAGAGAACAGCACTGCTAAAGCAAAGGGCCAGCAATTGCCAATAGGTAGCTTAAGTGCACGTGGGGAGGAGATTCTCCTGGATGTTCAGCCTTTATTGGCTGAACTGTCTAGTTCCATGGAGCGTTTCCTCTTCATGAGCCGACTGGTTAACCTGTGTTTTGCAGGTTAACCTAAAAAGGAGAGACCATCTACATAATGGTGCGAGACCACTCGCTTTTAAAGAGTGTGGCTCACTCTACGCTGTCCGGCTTTCGGACTCTCTGCTTGCCGGCGGCGTAGTCTATGATGCCCTTTTTACAAGTATAGTGGTTTTCACTATTATTCTGGTGTAGACCTGTTAGGTAAAATATATTGTCACCAAAGGCTGAGGTTACATAATCCACAACCACTACTTGATAGCCACTAATGAATTTGCTGCCAAGTTTATCACTTTGGGAAACATATGCAGCACACTGGACGGTGCAATGTCACCATCAATAATCAGTCAGTCAGTCAGTCAGGAATGTCGAAAGACAAACCTGGGGCATTTGAAAAAAAATATATTTTCTTCCTAGATATTTACATTCAATCACATATTGACATTAAGTTGTATACTGGAAGAATATATTGTATGCGCAAGAAACTCCCGAAGTGTTCAGTAACGACTCTCTTTACGGAAAAGAGAGAAAAAAGGGAAGGTTTCTAATTAATGCACGTGGACCAAGGAGAGTAGCCGTAGGGCCAGGGTGAGGAAGATAGGGGACAATGATACGGTTGTCAGACACAAGACTGGATATTCGATACTCGCCCTCGCCGCTACACGTGACGGGGATATCAGTTACCTACGTCCTCACACCAAGCCAGGTTATCATTTTCACAGTCCGAGGGAAGTTTATAAAATGTCTCTCTCTGTGTGTGTACCCACCTCTTCCTTTACACGTCACTGAAAATATTTTTACTCATAAAATTGTGCACTTGGGGAATTGTAAATAAAAGTACAAAAGTTGTCTTATAGAATACCTAAGTACAGAGCATGGTTTCTTAAACTGGATACAACTAATTCATATCTCGAACCAATGAAGAAATAATTAAAACTAATAGTAGAATTGTTACTTATATAAAACTATTATTCTACCAGTTATATTATATGGGTGCGAACCATGGACTCTCACGTACGGCTTACTGCCCGTGCGACCCATATTTGTAAATAATATTGTAAATATCTTACTTTTGTCTAATAAAGTCCTACTACTACTACTACTACTTTAAGGGAGGAAATGAGATTACGAGTTTTTGAGAATAAAGTTCTTAGGAACATTTTTGGACCAAAGAGAGATGAACAGACAGGTAAATGGAAAAGACTTACACAACAATGAACTATATGGTATTTATAGGAAGCCAGATATAATAAGAACAATTAAGTCTCGTAGACTGCGTTGGGCAGGACATGTTGCGCGTATGGGGAATGAAAGACGTGCATGGAAGCTTCTTGTAGGAAAACCAGATGGAAAACACCCAGTTCGTAGACCAAGAATGAGGTGGGAGAACAACATTAACTATGATTTGAGGGAAGTAGATTGTACAGGGAATGATTGGAAGACATTAGCTCAGAATAGGGATGTATGGAGAGCTTATGTCCGCGCGGCCATGAACCTACGGTTTCGATAGTGCCAGTGAGTAAGTAAGTAAGTAAGTAAGTAAGTAAGTAAGTAAGTAAGTAAGTAAGTGGAATTGTTACTTACGCAACAAGGGAAGTAAGTAGAACATACTAGTTGAGGACATGTTTGATCCCGAGCTTCAGCGAGGACTAGCAAATAAGTTCCAGACTAGTAATGTACTTACTCCCCGAATTGTGTATATAATTTTGATCACTCCTGTACTAATAATTATGTTTAATTTTTTAATTTTGTGAAAATTTATATCTTGATTTGAAGAGTTCAATTGGTTGATAGCTAGGAAATGTAGATAGAACAACTGCAATAGTTTATTGTTGTCTGAATTAGTGGCAGACATTTTAAATAACAGTTCTAGATTGAATATTAATTAAAGATAATTACAGATACTGCCATCTGGTAGCTAGCTATAACAAGTAAGCAAATTAACATCGATAAAGCGCCACTGCTATAAAATAAAAATATTCTCTTTAATTTGTTTACTTGTGATAGCAGCTACCAGATGACAGTGAAGACCGAGTTCTCGCTACATCTAGTAATAATGGAGAATATAATATATATAACAAAGTTGAATGTTTGTATTGGATTTGTCCGGTGTGTAATGGATAGCACGCTGGGGTACCAACCCAGAGGTCCGGGTTCAAATCTCGTCCAGGCATTTATTTTTCTTATCATTTCACACACACACACACACACACACACACACACACACACACACACACACACACACACACACACACACACACACACACACACACACACATATATATATATACGCATATATATATATATATATATATATATATATATATATGGATAGACTGAGGAGAAGTATGGAAGCTAGAGATTTGAGGGAAGAAGATGCTTTAGACAGGAACCTCTGGTGAAAAATCACTTTGGGTTGAAGGAGAAACACTGTATTGTGGAATATTCTTAATAAATAAATAAATAAATATATAGATACACAACATTTTAAGAATTTTTAAAAATTACGTAAGAATTACTTTTAAAATGTTACTATGCTACAACGCTGGTAATTAATGACATTACTGTTACTTACTGCCAGTAAAGAACTAGTCTAATTATTTGAAAAAATACTCACATGTACTCAAAAAAAAAGAACAAAGCAACAAGTCATAAAAAGCAAGAAAAATAAAATAAAGACATATTACATCAAATGATGAATAAATGTTGAGAAAGGCGTGTTTTTTACACTACCATAAGGAGAAAATGCTTTGTCAATTCGAATAACGACCATTTCTATATTCGAACCAACTTGGCTTTAGTTCAAAATAACATTCTAGTCTATCCCTTCTTTTTGTACACTCGATTTAACATTTCTCCTCCCCCAACAAAAGCATGTGTATGTTTTTTATCCCTATCCCCTCCTGTTCAAACGCGAAGTCGGTTGTCGCGCGATATAAACGCGTAAACAAAACAACGTCGAAAACGAGGTAGGATCGCGAAATGGAGCGAAAATGCAATAGAATCACACTCCATTTGGCAGAAAGCCCAACACTAACGCATATGTCTCACACGCTGCATATAACCAAAGGGGAAACTCCTCTCTATCAAAGAGACTTAAAACAATTGGCCGAAACAATTTGCTTTAGTCAGATATTTATGTCCTGGCGGTCACAAGCATTTTAATTCACTTGTAGGTGTTTTAACGACCTGCAATCTCTTAGAGGGGAAGTGCACTGAACGCCCGCTTGGGAATTTCATTATATACTTTTATTGACAATGCAAGGTAAGTGGTTTGTAATGCACTATCTGATTTCAAGACAGGTAAGTAATAAATAGATAATACAGTAAAGAGGTAGGAAGTAAAAAGGAAACCCTATATTACGATCTGCTGGTTTTCTTAGGGTTTAAATGACCTTCGGGACTTGGGAATTCTGGTAGCATGAGTTTCTAGCCGAGCGTTACTATGTGGATGAGGAATACGTGTTTTTGAACATAAATAAATGGATTCTTAATTTTACTTACTTACTTACTTACTCACTGGCACTATCGAACCTTAGGTACATGGCCGCACGGACATAAGCTCTCCATACATCCATATCCTGAGCTAATGCTTTCCAATCATTCCCTGTATAATCTACTTCCCTCAAATCATAGTTAATGTTATACTCCCACCTCATTCTTGGTCTACCAACTGGGCGTTTTCCCTCTGGCTTTCCTACAAGAAGCTTCCATGCAAGTCTTTCATTCCCCATACGTGCAACATGTCCTGCCCATCGCAGTCTACGAGACTTAACTGTTCTTATTATATCCGGCTTCCTATAAAGACCATGTAGTTCATTGTTATGTAGTCTTCTCCATTCACCTGTCTGTTCGTCTATCTGTGGTCCAAAAATTTTCCTAAGTACTTTATTCTCAAATACTTGTAATCTCCTTTCCTCTCTTAAAGTAAGAGTCCATGTTTCGCACCCATATAATATAACTGGTAGAATAATGGTTTATATATTTTCAGTTTAACGTTTTTTGAAAGGAGTTGGGATATCAAGAGTCTCTGCAATGCATAATAGCATGCATTTCCAGAATTGAGCCTATGTTTAATTTCTTTGTGCATCTCATTCCTATTTGTGATCATTGTTCCTAGGTATTTGAATGCAGCCACTTTCTCAAAATTCCCTCATTTGTCGTTAGCTGTCCATTTCCATTATATAATGAATTTCTACGTGTGACCATATATTTAGTTTAATGCACTATCTGATTTCAAGACAGGTACGTAAATAAATAGATAATACAGTAAAGCGGTAGGTGGTAAAAAGGAAACCCTATATTACAATCTGCCGGTTTCCTTAGGGCTTAAAGGACCTTCGGGACTTGGAAATTCCGGTAGCATGAGTTTCTAGCCGAGCGTTAGTATGTGGATGAGGCATACGTGTTTTTGAACATAAATAAATGGATTCTTAATTTTAACTATTTTATTTCTAGAGAATAATGATTACAATCCCTAAGTATTCTAGCCCTAAATAACTAATCTAAATTATATTTGAAGAGAAAAATTTTCGCCTAGATCGGGACCCTTGGCTTTCCGGGCCAAGTGCTCTACCAACTGAGCTACCGAGGCGAGTTACTATCTAGACGCAAATTTTTCTCTTATATACGTTGTAATTCCCTATCGCCAAATGCTTTTGAAACCATTGCTTCTATCTTTGCAAATGGCGGCTTCTTAGTTAAGAAGACATTTATTGGGAATATAATATTACTTTATAAAGCTAGTAAGGCTTCTAATGATGTTTTTATTATTGATTTAACATTTCTCAATGAAAGATAAATTATATTTGAAGAGAAAAATCTAAGCTTATATTAAAAAAACCTACATTCGAACTTTCTTAAGGTTTGAGAGACGGAGATGGGGGTTTTATAAATCTACCCTAATCTACATTTTAAAAATTATCTACTAACTCTTTAACTTAGACACACAGTATGAACTATTAAAATACTTGAATTCTTTTCCTAAAGTCCTAGCAATTTTGATAAGAAAAATGGTAGCTTGACTTACCCATCAGCTGCTCTTGTTTTCGCAGACAGGTCGAGTCCCTTACTTTTCCAGGGTTAAATACTGAGCTTTGACCTACATCTCCCCTAACTGTACATATCATTTCATAGTCTAAATGCAGAGATTTTACAGTTAGCCTTATAAACTTTGTTCCTGTCATAAGTCAAAATTCTGTAATAATATAATATGTCGAAGTGCTTTATTTCAACAACTGTTTTTATTTGAATAATTAAAATAATCTATGAAATAATTATTAAATATCTATGTAAAATACTCTATGTATTAATAACACCCTAAAACAATTATTGTATACAGAGTGTGAGTGGGTGCGAAATATCATACACAGCGGAAACAGATATAAATAACAAACTAAATAAATTTAATTATATAACAGGTACACTAAAAAAAGAATGTTCAAAAAATAAGCCAGGAAAGATTCTATAATGAAATTATACAAGACAATGGCAGTTCCTATTGTTACTTATGTATCCGAAACATGGACAGTGACAACACAACAATCTGCTATAATACAAGCTGCTGAAATGAAATTCCTCAGACCAATAGCAGGATATCAAAGAACACACAAAAACACAACACAGAAATAAGACAACTAAAAGTAGAGGAATTAAACACAACAATAGTGAAATACAGAACAAACTGGAAAGAACCGGGACCTCATGACAGTAGTCAGAAACGGTGATTAGTAGCCCATGGTGCTGGTCACTTGTCCATTATGTAACATGGAAGAAATTATAGATCGGTAGCATTTTCAACACTGCCTAGCCCTTGAATCCCATACAAAAGCTGATCGATTATGTGAAGCCAGATAGAAGATGTACCTTTACAGTTGTTTCAGTTGTTTTGTTTTCTTATTAATGACACTTGTATCATGTAACTAGCCATTAGATAAATAAATATAAATAAATATTAGTTAAATTACACTTACAGTTAAGTTGATTATAAGATCTGCTTCCCAAAACGATTTGTTCCACTTACCTGAAAAATATAAAAATACATTAATATAGTAAACATTTTTATTAAAAAAAACAATGTAATTTAAAATGATGGCCTATATTACAAATAAATGAACGACAAAACAGTAAGATTTTTTAAATAATTTATTTATCTATTAATTAAATAAAACAAACGTTGTTTTATTTGATTTTCATATTTATTATATAATGGGGGCACGCCGTAGCGTAGTGGTTAAGGCACTGAGCTACAAGCCGGAAGGTCGAGAGTTCAAGTCCCGTTGGGGTCAGGATTTTTAAACTGACCAAAACCCTCTGGCGGCACTATGGCCCTGGGGTCGACTCAGCCTCTAACGAAAACGAGTACCAGACGCCTGTTCTGGGGTAAAGGCGGCCGTCACGCAGGGCTGACATCAAGTGCAGATTGTCTAGAAAAAGTGGGAGCCTTAACCTCCTACTACCCTAAGGGTCTCCTGAGGCCTATTGTGGGATCACTTTACTTTATTTATTATATAATTCAGTGACAGCTGTTTCGGTACACTGCACCTTCTTCAGACATGTTAACAAATTATGAATTGTGTTCCAACTGATCTAAGCAACAATATAACAATATTTATTTATTTTTTTTAATTTAACAAAGGGGATTCATTCAAATCATTTATTTATCTATTTTACCTATGGAGTTAAGACCGTAAGGTCTTCTTTTCTACTTCACCAGGGCCAAATTATACATTTAATATCAATTATGAATTATTTACAACTTTATTAATAATAAATAATATACATAGAATATACAATATGCAGATGACAAGAAAACAAAAAAATATCAAAATAATAATAATAATAATAATAATAATAATAATAATAATAATAATAATAATAATAATAACTCCGCCATGGCCGGTCCCAAGCCCGGATGAGAAAGGAGGAGGGGGAGGAGTAACAACCTCGTTAAAAAACAGGGTTTCAGTTGGCTCCGACTGATAGTACTCTGTAAGGGCCCCTAGCCAGGGTTACGGTGAAGACCTCAACGGCAGAGTCGGCGCAGAAGCAGTCCTTCAACACGGCGGATCTGGCGGAAGAGGCAACCCTATCTCTAAGGGAAATAAAGAAACGCTGCCTTGCGGTGAAGAGGGATCTTCAAAGGCTATGGGAGGAAAACCCAGACAGAAATTTTCCTGGTCCTCCAGGTTGGGGGTTTATGCTGTGGGCCAGCTCCCCACACATTAGAAAAAAAAACAAAATGCTAAAAGACCAAATCAATCAAAGCCGGACAGATAGAGGGCTAAGCATCGAAGATGCCCAAGACCGTAGGCTTTGGAAGTTTGGCACGGGAAGACGGCAGCAGCTGTAAAAAACCCGAAGATAGATAGAGAGAATAATAATAATAATAATAATAATAATAATAATAATAATAATAATAATAACGTATACTTTGATTAAATAATAGGCTTGATATAAGAAGGGATGGAATTCCAGAGTCGTGTGGTTGAAACAAGGAAAAATGACGAGGAACAGTGACATCACCTATGTACATTTCAAGTAAAATGTGTGGATAGCATTGCAGAAACGCAATATAATTAACTTAATGACACTGTCGAACCTGTAGACTTTTGGCCGTGCGGACATAGGTTTTCTCCATTATAATATTAAAATGATATTGTGAAAAGAAAAATTAATGTCTGAACCAGGAATCGAACCGTGGACCTGTATTTTAATTTTTCTTTTCACAATATCATTTCATCCATAGTAATTCTGCCCCAGGGCAGCTTTTTCACTACAATCATAGCATTTCCAATGCTATGCTTTGCAGCTTTAGTAGGGAATTGTAGGTGTGGTAGCTTCCCGTTGCTTTCCACACCGGTGAAGGATGATGATGATGATGATGATGATAATGATAAGGATGATGATGATGGCCATATGATTTCGGGGACCGTTTGGGCCTTAAAGTTTTCCTGACATTTGTCTTACAGGTGTGGAAACACTCCGATAAAAACCTCACCCAGAAAGAACTCTCCCCGACTGGGGATCGAACCCGGACCCGCTGCGTGACAAGGCAGCACGCTACCTCGAGCCCACAGCGGTGGGCTACAATATAAATTATAATATTATAATATGATCCATTATTGGAACTGCGTTAAAATAACAGTATTGGAAAATGTTAAATTTTCTCCATTAACCTGTCTGTTCATATCTGTTTGGTCCAAACATTTTCCTTACTTATTTTTACTTTTGAGGGCCTCTCCATTTTTCAGCGGTTACTCTGTATTCCCATTCGCCATTCTTGCCGATCACGCCATTCATCAGACCTCGGTCGTTCATCAATCTATGGATCTCTCCTCTCCAAGTTGTTCTTGGCCTGCCCCGTTTCCTTCTACCAGAAGGTGACCATTCCAAAAGAGTTTTGGGCCACCTATCATCCTCCATTCTCCTGACATGGCCATACCACTGAAGAGCTCGTCTTTCGATCCTTTCCACCACTGTCTCCTCCATATCCATCATCTGCCTCACTTCTTCATTTCTCCTTCTTTCCAACCTGGACACCCTGGCACTGCGTCTTATTCCATCCATCTCCACTCTCTAGATCTTAGTTTTTGTCCCTCTACCAAAGTCCATCCCTCAGCACCATAAGTCATTATGCTTTCCACAACAGACTTCAAAATCCTCTTCTTCGTGTGATTTGACATGGTCCTACTCCACAGTACTCCATTCAACATTTTTATGGCTCTTCGTGCTTGTACTAACCTGCTATCTACTTCAGCTTTACAACTCCCTGATTCATCAATAAGTGATCCCAAATATTTAAAATTTTTAACAGCTCTAATAATTCCTTGGGATAGGGATATATCTCGTCCACTTCCTCCTACTACAAGATATTCAGTTTTTTTCCTAAGAACTTTATTTTAAAATACTCGTATTTTTCTCCTCCCTTAAGGTACAAGTCCAAGTTTCGCATCCATATAACTGAGAGAATATCAGTTTTATATTTTTATCAGTTTAATGTTTTCTGAGAGAAGTTGGGATGATAATGTATAACAACACGCATTTGCAGATAATGGAATGAACATGGGAAGTTCTTTAAACAGTGAAAACATTCACTTTTTTGATGGCTGTGAAAATAAACCACTCACCTCTTCATAAACCTCTTTTCTCCGAATAAATCTGCAGTCACACATGTCGAACAATTTCAAGCACTTTTCCAGAAAATGTTTGACAAGCTGACAGAAAAATGAAATAAAATCAAGGATTTTAACTTTTGTTATAAGACGAAAGGAAATTAGGATTACATTTCTGCTCCAGTAGATCGGGTGGTTGAGGGTTCAAGTAAAGCAAAGAAACATCTGGGCTCAAATGTATGTGTGCTCAATCCATCATCCAGTAAATCAAGGGGTTTCTGCTCGGGGAGTGTTTTAAAGTTTTGCCAGACAAGACTGAATAGAAATTCGTTTATGCAGGATGACTGACGAATCAAATTCCCACATCTTGCAGGATGTCAATAAGGTTCACATAGATTATCATTTTTATCTCAAGTTTCCGGAAATGTTAGAATAAAATTTTCACTTCTGTCCTATGTTCTGGAAAAAAAAGGTCATACTCCGAAATAATACAATTGATTAACCAACTCAAATAGTAAACAAATAGAGGCTGCTGAAATGAAGATGTTGAGAGCAATAGCAGGATACCAAAGGACCGATAAAATGAAAAACGAAGATATAAGAACAGAACTTCTTCTTCTTCTTCTTCGGCTTTCCCCCACTTATAGGTTTGCCGTCTTCAGTTTCCATTTATCTCTATCATTCCAATCTCCCTCTTCCAAATTCCTATCCTCCATTATTGTTCTGACGTAGGTTTTCAATTTCCATCTTGGTCTACCACGTTTATTTCTTCCAGGGGGTGACCATTGGTATATATTTTTTGGCCATCTTTCATTTTCCATTCTTTGTACATGGCCATGCCATTTAAGCGTTTGATTTTCAATCCTCTTAACAACAGATGTGGTGACCTTCATTTCTCTCCAAAGGAATTCATTTCTTATTTTATCCTGTCTTGTTTTTTGGAGGCTTCTTCTAAAATAATCGAATTCAACTGTTCTAATTTTATTCTTTTGTAATTCCGTCAAAGACCAAGTTTCGCTTCCATATGGCAAAATATTCTGTATTATGCTTAATATATTTAATCTCTGTGAAAGAATAAAATATTATCAAAATGCTTATCTTCAGCACGTATTACGAATGAATGAACAGCGCATACCAAGAAGAATATATAATTATAAACCAAAAGGGAGAATAATGTTGGGAAGACCATTGAAGAGATGGAAGGACCAATTCGACCCATAATGAGATCGGAACAGGCCATTGGGCTTAATCCTTGTCCTTGTTGATGATGATGATGACTCAATTAGAGACCGATTTCCGATTGAGGGTCTTTCCACTTTTCAGCGGTTGCCCTTTTACCAGCCGGCTGCTGGCCCTTCACATCCACATATGTCAATCACAGAGGTAGATGATCAACAGCCAGTGTAGGGGTGACATGTGGTTAGCATGTCGAGTCCCTCAGCCGTTATAGCTGGTTCCTCAACCTGGAGCCGCTACTTATTGTAGCTACCCAATTGCCTCACGATGCTGGGTGGGCACCGGTCCCATACTGGCCGAAATACCATGAGAAAATTTCTTCCCCCATGGAGACTCGAACCAGCGCAAGTCCCGTAGCTCTGCGCCAAGGCTTCCTACCTTAACCGCTCGGCTACGGCGCGGGACCAATTAGAGACAAATGTCATATTCAAGACATATGTAACCAAATTTATTATAGATAGACGAAGATACTGGAAGGGTCATATAGAAAGAATGGAAGACAACCGACTTGCAAAAAGAGCTAAAGAAGATAGACCAATGGACGGGAGAAGAACAAGAGGAAGACCAGCCAAGAGATGAATAGACAGTGGATGCACATCCAATACGTCTTCCTCCGAGGAGATATTTTGGAAATAAACAGATGAAAATCCTACAAATTATGATTATGAAGAAGAAGAAGACTGTCATTATCGACTCCGTAGGTTCATATCCTTGCGGATATAAGCTCTCCTTACTTCTGTATCCTGAGTTAATGTTTTTCAATCGTACCCTGTACAATATATTTCCCTCAAATCAAGATTAGTGTTATTCTCCCACCTCATTATCGAACTACCTACTGGCCGTTTTCTTTCTGGTTTACCTACAAGATACTTCCATGCCACTCTTTCATTCCCCATTCGTGTCATATTTTGCACCCATAACAGTTTACGAGAATTAACTGTTATTATATCTGGTTTCGCATAAAGGTTATGTAGCTCATTGTTATGTAAGTCCTCTCAATTCACTTGTTTGTTCATCTCTCTTTCGTCCACAATTTTTCCTAAGAACTTCATTATAAAATACTCGTAATCTTTCCTAATCCCTTAGAATAAGAGTCCATGTTTCATATCTATATAACTGGGAGAATAACAGTTTCATATATGTTCTCTCTTAACAGTCCGAGATCCGTTCATCGAGTGTATGAACAAAATTAATTTTTTTTCATAAAATTGTGATTTACTGAATACATTTTTGCCGAGTTGCCTATTAAAATTCGGCCGCCAGTATGTTTAATTAAAACATAATTAATTTATTTATTCGAAATAATTTGATTCACTTGTATATTAAAATAAATTATAATCCAGTTCGCAGAAATCCATAGAGAGCTTGAAAAGTTTTGGTTGCCATTACACACTTGACCGTAAATCTCCTCACGTCTACAGAGGCTGTGACACCATTCAGTAATAAAATGGCGGTAAGTACGTATTTATTGTTTTATATTGTTCCCTCGCAGCGCGAAGTAAAACCACTGCCCTTTATGTATACTACGTACAATGTATATACAAAAATATATCCAAAAGGTAGTGTTAATATACATTATACGAAACAAATCACTGCATTTTAAATGAACTGAACTTTATTTGAAACAATATAAAACAATAAATACGTACTTATCGCCATTTTATTACTAAATGGTCTCACAGCCTGCTGTAGCCGCGAGGAGGTTTACGGCCAAGTGTGCAATGGCAACCAAAACTTTTCAAACTCTATACATCGATTTCTGCGATCTGAATTATCATTTATGTCAATAACAAGTGAATCAAATTATTTCGAATGAATAAATAGATTATATTTTAATTAAACATACTGGCGGCCGAATTTTAAATAAAACAAGAACAGATACTAGATTGAAGTTTTATAAAACATTGGCAGTTCCTGCATTACTTTATGGGAGTGAAACTTGGGTAATGACCAAAAAATTACAAAGTAGAATACAAAGCGTAGAAATAACTTCCTTAGAAGAACAAAAGGCTGCATAAGAATGGATCGGATAAAGAATGAAGATATAAGAACAGAGTTAAATATATATTATATCCATTGAATGATAAAATCAAATAATATAGAGAAAAATGGTTTAGACATGTGAATGTAACAAGGTAACCAAAAGCAGCATTTAACTACAAGCCAAGAGGTTCAAGGAATCTAGGAAGGCCAGTGATAAGATAGACAGAACTGTGAGGCTGAACAGGCATTTTTGCTTAGCACGTGAAGTGAAGAAGAAGAGGAAAAAGAAGGAGAATTTATAAAAGTTTATCGCTGAACCTGGCTGGGACTGGTGTAAAATATGTATTGATCATATTAGTATCATGAATGTGTTATGTCTAAATTACAAATACTGTTAATCAGTTAATGTTTTACAGAATAAACTAATGTTCTATGTCTTTATTGTTAACCGAACAAAAAAAAAATCATTTGTTTAAATTGTGTGAAAAAAAAACAGCAGCCATGTCAATAAGAGTAACAGGTTTCTGTAAGACAAATGAGTGAAGCAATGCTCTATTCAGATATGCAACCATTTACTCTCGCTTCATTTTGCTTTGCCTTTTCTATTCCTATTCGAAGAGGGGAATAAAATCTCCAGGGATTTTTCCCAGTCTACATATCCCAGCTTCTCTTTCTCCTCTCGCAGAGAAAAAAAAAATCAACTGGTGGTTCCCGGCTTTGCCACTAGGTGATGCAAGTATACGCAAATCGTGGATGTGTAATGGACTTACCCTGGTCTATTATGTATTTTATATCGATTTTCAGGCTACTCCGAGTGTATTGAATTACCAAGTAGATAAGAGAACAAAAATAGACATAAACAAATTTAAAGCGAGAGCAGAAATTGGAAAATAGTTGGCAATACTTGATTATGAATATGAGAGAAAATAATGGAAGACATTGATTTCAGTAACCCCTACACACATTAACGAGAGAGCAGGGAAACAAATTAATTATTACATTACTCTTAATTCAGTTTAACATCTCACCTTATATGTATTTTCAAAGCCACCCGGGCCTTACAGTCGCACGACCTGTCGGGAAAGGGGTTTTAACAATGAATCACACATACTGTTTTGATCGTACAATGACATGAAGGTTATCCTGGAATGAACGATCACCTCAATGTCAGGGAGTCTTGAATATATAAAATTACTTACTCACTGGCACTATCGAACCCATAGGTTCATGGTCGCGCGGGAATAAGCTCTCCATACATCCATATCCTGAGCTAATGCTTTCCAATCATTCCCTGTATAATCTACTTCCCTCAAATCATAGTTAATGTTAATTCTCCCACCTCATTCTTGGTCTACCAACTGGGCGTTTTCCTTCTGGCTTTCCTACAAGAAGTTTCCATGCACGTCTTTTATTCCCCATACGTGCCACATGTCCTGCCCATCGCATTCTATGAGACTTAACTGTTCTTATTATATCTGGCTTCCTATAAAGACCATGTAGTTCATTGTTATGTAATCATCTCCATTCACCTGTCAGCTAATCTCTCGTTGGTCCAAACATTTTCCTAAGTACTTTATTCTCAAATACTTGTAATCTCCTTTCCTCCCTTAAAGTAAGAGTCCATGTTTCGTATCCATATAATATTCATTCATTCATAGTGTTCTGCTCAAGAGCAGGTCTTTCACTGCAAACTCAGCATTCTCCACTCTTTCCTTGACTCAGCTTTCCTTTTTGTATCTCCATACAAACCATTTATTTTAATATTGCCTATCATCTGATATCTTTTTCTGCCTCTTTCTTTCCGTTGACCATTCCTTCTAGAGCATCCTTCAGCAGGCAGTTTCTTCTTAGCCAGTGGCCAATCCAATTTCTTTTCCTCTTCTTTATGTGTTCCAGCATTGTTCTTCTTTCACCAACTCTGTCTAGCACATCTTCATTTCTTACTTTGTCTGTCCATTCCATACTATATAACTGGTAGATTATATATATATATATATATATATATATATATGTGTGTGTGTGTGTGTGTGTGTGTGTTTTTTTTTAGAAGGAAAAAAAAATGTAGTGTCCTACTATCTGAAGATTAAATAAAATAAAATTAAAATGCTATTTTATTTTTTTCAAAATCGTTACATCAGTACCATGGAATTCATATACACTGATGCAAATGAAAATAAAATATGGAACTTGTCACGTTGCATTTCATAAATCATAAGCAAAACTCTAGCTGTTTACAGTATTTAACCAAACTCCTGCCCCATCTCCAGTTATACAGGGTGCCATGTTAATATAATACAGCGTTACTATTTTGTATCAACTTTCCTACTAATTCAATGGCAATATCGAATAGGTTCAGGGCCGTGCGGATATATGCTCTCCACACATCCCTATTCTGTGCCAAAGTTTTCCAATCATCCCCTGGATAATCTACTTCCCTCAAATTATGGTTAATATTATTCAACTGCCAGCAACAGAGTCATATACGAAAGTCACGGAAAAAAAAGAAACAGAAGGAAAAAGAGATCGACGAAGAGTTAGTTCTACGCCTCAGACGCCATGGTGAACAAGGAGTGGACCGGAAGCAACCAATTACAAAGGCACGAAAATCATAAGCCAAGCAACACATGGATATCACCTTAAATGTGCAAAAATACAAAATTCCACCAACCGAGTGACTCCTGTGAATGCAGGATATGTGGACAAAAATGCAAGCGATATCATTACAAACAACGAAGAAGACGGACGGGATCGTTGAACGAACTGATAAAAGACAAATCATAAAACTAAAAGTTAATGCTCTTTCGAGTTCCACTTACCTACTTATTATTATTATTATTATTATTATTATTATTATTATTATTATTATTATTAATTAAATTGGTATGTCACGTACGACGAATGCAAGAAGAAAGATTACCCAGGAAAACATTGGAATGGTGTCCACCTGGAAGAAGGAGGAGAGGAAGACCTCGAAACTCATGGATGCAAGAAATAAGAACTGGAATGAGAGCAAGAGGACTGGAGGACATGGATTGGAAGGAGAGAGACGAGTGGAGAAGAAAAATAAAACTTTAGGCACAGAAATATGTGTAAACATTAAAATTCTGTATATAAATAAATAAAAATTATTATTATTATTATTATTATTATCATTATTATTCTACCAATTTAGCGTTTTACCTTTAGCTTTCTTAGAAGTAGCTTCCATATCCCCTCTTTCATTCCCCATTTGTGCCACATGTCCTGCACATTACAGTCTATAAGACTTAACTGTTCTTATTACATCTGGTTTCTTATAAAGATCATCTAGCTCACTGTTTTTCAGTCTTCTCCATTCACCTGTATGTTCATCTCTCGTTGCTAAAAACATTTTCCTAAGAACTTGATTTTAAAATACGCGTAATCTCATTTTCCATATAGTATAACTGTAAGTATAACAGTATTATATATTTCCTGTTTAACGTTTTTGAAAGGAGTTGTGACGACAAGAGTCCCTGTAAATGCATAATAGCATGCAGTTACAGAATTGAGCCTATGTTATTTTTCTTTGTGCACTTCATTCCTGTTTCTAAGCATTTAAATTCAGCCACTTCTTCAAAATATCCTTAATTTGTTATTAACTGATCATTTCCACTATATAATACATTTCTATGTGTGGCCATATATTTCGTTTTATTGATGTTTACTTCCAGTCCCAAATTCATAGTGTTACTCAATAGAGTGTGCGAGGTGGCTCTAAGTATCTCCTCGGTATCACCTGATAATACTAAATGACAACTGGTCAACATGATTTTTGTCTCATGAGTACCAATAGTTGTATTCAATGCAGTTTTTTATCGTGTTTTCAAATATGTATTCGGAATTTCTCCATCGCCCACATTTTTTAAAATTTCAATTTCAGTTAATGGATTTAAATAATTATTTTTTAATAAACGCTTTCTCGTCCATTTGTCCATTGTAAAATAAAACCAAATGAGCTAACTCAGGAAATTTCAGCTATGGAAAAGAGATATCAATGCAAATGGAATCCTAATATGTTGGCCGATTATTGTTGGACCATCAAGAGGGATGCTCCACAGGCGAAATATAGCAGAAAATCGTCATTTCTTACTTTCTATGTGAGTCCGAATGTTCGAATATTGTGTAGTTACGAATGTAGAAAATATTAAATTGTTTGAAATTATAAATTCCTGTCTGTCGGAAACCTTGCGTGATGGAGAAAAAACTGATATCATATTTGAATTCAGGAGAAAAAATACTATCAGAATCACATATTTTTCTTTCTGGGACAAAAAAGTTTCTTTTTGTTGATCAATGTTATCAACATTGTATCAACCTTCACGTTTACAAATTCAATATCCATCATGGAGAGTTTTTGTAGAAAAATATATTTCACAATTTTTGTACACAATCACCCCACACTGTGCAAGTTTTCCTTCACACTGTGCAATATATTTTAATTTTATTTTATTATTGCCAGGTGATGTCCGATATGGCAAGTAACATCGAGGTGTGCTGTAATTTTTACTGCGACATGAATGTACATTTCTACCGTTTCCCGTGAACGATTAAGTGGAGAACGCAAAACGAAGGCTTTAATTTGGCTTCTGACCAAAATCTAGTTAGTAGCAGCAACCCACTAGTTAGCACGGGGGAGGGGGTGAGTTAATGGGTGTCGGGGGTGAGTTAGAACCAATGCCAGCACCAACAAAAACTCAGGCCGTTGCCTCTAGAAATAGTGTTTAGCAACCAATTTCCAAACCATTCCTCACCATTTTTATTACTGCACTAGAAAATAAACTGAATTCCAGCAAATGAAACACCTAATTTCGATAAAATTTAATTGGTCTAGCTTTGTTGCCTAAAAACGTTTTAATTTTCCTTCACTATTTTTATTATTTTAATTAGTGTATGAATGCATGTATTTCTTTATAATTCCTAAGACATCACTAAGAAATTGGGACTGGATGTATTAATAAAACTAAATATATGGCCACACATAGAAATACATTATATAATGCAAATGGACAGTTAATAACAAATTAGGGAAATTTTGAGGAAGTGGCTGAATTCAAATACCTAGGAACAAAAATCACAAATAGGAATGAGATGCACAAAGAAATTAAACATAGGCTCAATTCTGGAAATGCATGCTATTATGTATTACAGGGACTCTTGATGTCCCAACTCGTTTCAAAAAACGTTAAACTGTAAATATATAAAAGAATTATGCTACCAGTTATGTTATATGGATGCGAAACATGGACTCTTATTTTAAGGGGGGAAAGGAAATTACAAGTATTTGAGAATAAAGTTCTTAAGAAAATTTTTGAACCAAAAAGAGACGAACAGACAGATGAACAAAACAGTGAACTACATGGTCTTTATAGGAAGCTAGATATAATAAAACAGTTACGTCTCGAAGACTGCGATGGACAGGACATGTAGCTCGAATTGGGAATGAAAGACGTGCATGGAAGCTTCTTGTAGGAAAGCCAGAGGGAAAAAAGGCCGGTAGGTAGTTCGATAATGAGGTGGGAGAATAACACTAACCATGATTTGAGGGAAATAAATTATACAGAGTAATTTATTAAATGTTGACATAAATTGACCAATGTATCTGATCCATATAACATAATACTATCTACAATGGTCTTATAAATAAATGTCTTTGTTCTGTAAATAATTTATTAATCCATAATACTAGGGGGCACGGTTAAGGCACTGCGCTACAAGCCGGAAGGTCAAGGGTTCGAGTCCCGGTGGTGTCAGGATTTTTACATTGACCAAAACCTTCTGGCGGCACTATGGCTCTGAGGCCGACTCAGCTTCTAACGGAAATGAGTACCAGACGCTTGTTCTGGGGTAAATGCGGCCGTCAAGCAGGGCTGACAACCCGGCTTACATCAAGTGCCGATTGTCCATAAAAATTGGAAGCCTCAACCTTCTACTACCCCAAGGGCTTCCTGAGGCCTGTAGTGGGATCACTTATCCATAATACTGAGTTCAACATGTCAATTACTCTTCTGCTATAAATAATAATAATAAATAATACTAATAATAATAATAATAATAATAATAATAATAATAAAATAATAATAATAATAATAATAATAATAATAATAATAATAATAATAATAATAATAATAATAATAATAATAATATAACAATAATAATATGGTAATGATAATAATAATAATATAATAATAATAATAATGTCCACCGCTGTGATCCCGAGGTAGCGTGCTGCCTTATCACACAGCGGGCCCGGGTTCGATCCCCGGTCGGGACAGTTTTTCTGAGTGAGGTTTTTATCGGGGTTTTTTTTCACCTGTAAGACAAATGTCAGGAAAACTTTAAGGCCCAAACGGTCCCCGAAATCATATGGTCATCGCAATCATCATCATTCATGTTCATCTTAGATTAAGTTTAGGATTAGGGACTCTCCTGGCGCACCACTATCATCATCACCCATCAATCATCGGGGCAACGTAACCCGCCTTCCAGGCGCCCCAACCTCAGAAGTGGGTTACAAGAACGCCATGCCAGGAGAGAAACCAGGAATGTCGAAAGACAATCTGGGGCATTTGCAAAAAAAAAAATAATATTTATATGCACATTTACGTATCTTTTCGTGCCTAAAGTTTTATTTTTTCTTCTCCACTCGTCTCTATCCATCCACTCCATATCCTCCAGTCCTCTTGTTCTAATTCCAGTTCTTATTTCTTGCATCCACGAGTTTCGAGGTCTTCCGTTCTGTCTTCTTCCAGGTGGACACCAATCTAATTTTTTTCTGGGTAACCTTATTTCTTGTATTCGTCGTACATGCCCATAGCAATTTAATTGCTTGTATCTTATATAATCTTTTTGAATATTTAGATTAGATTAGATTAGATTTATTTAGCCATGTGGCCTTCTCTTCCACTCACCAGGACAAACATATATTACATCAGAATATAAACATCATCAATTAACTCTAATCTTAAAATACTAAATAAAAATTTGATACAAAAAGCTAATAATCTAATATATTACGATCCATAATGAACCAGTTCGTTGATTTTGTTTAGTTAAAATTAAGACTAAAACTATTAAATAAAATGTAATACAAGCAAGACACATAATTAAATTGTCCCTGTCTAATGTATAAATAAAACCCAAAGGAAAAAAATCAGATTTTCTGTCTTTTCAAACATTCACCCCAGGTAATCGTTCTTTCGACCTTCTCTAGGTTTCATCTCCTGGCAATGGCCTAAATTCGTAAACCCCTTTTGAGCGTTGGGGCGCCAGAAAACTAATTTTTACGATTATACAATATCTTAAACAAAACAAATGAAAATCTTTGTTAATCTTAATATTAGTTTCATAAATACCTTAATTTATTAATTGTAACAAGAATCCTTATCAGTGAGGTGGTATAAGTCAGTTTGCTTTTAACAATACATTCTTCAGTTTGTTTTTGAAGGATGTTATAGTGTTGACAGTCGCGAACATAGAGCGGAAGGGAATTGCATGTTTCTGGTGAGATCGAAAAATATTCATTTATTATTATTATTAATATTCATTCATCTGCGCATTCATGGATTCGGTCTGTTGACCCGTTCCGTTCTTCTGCTGACGTTTAATGAGTAAGTTATTTTTACTAGTAGAGATCCCACCAGCTCTCTAGCCAAACCCCTCTTCCTCAAGTGACGGGGCAGGGACCTGCCATGTCGCGGATTGTTTCGTCTTCCTAGAGAAGTTGCCTTCTCTACTGGCTTTTGGGACGACTTCTCTTGCTCCCCGTCGTTACCCTCTGTGGCTGGGCCCATACACCCAGGTACTACTCCCTGGGCGAGTGGGACCTTGAGCTCACAAAATAAAGTGGAGGGGCTCTCTACTCCCTGGAGTGGACCTCTATGAAGGGTTCTACTCTGTTACCCTCATTATTATTATTATTATTATTATTATTATTATTATTATTATTACCGAAGGGATAGGCAAAGAGAACATAAAATAGAATTGAATTGAGTAGCAAAATAATATCATCATTAAATTCCATATGGTGGGATAAGCATATTTGGAAAGACACAAAAAAATATATTGGTAAAACATTGGTGGAATCTGTTGCAATGTACGGAAGTGAGGTATGGACAATCAATAAGTACTATCAAGAATAGACTAATAGCTCTAGAAATGGATTATTTACGAAGAAGTGCCAGAAAGTCTAAATTAGAACGTGTCACAAATAAGGAAATTAGAAACATAATGGAAGCAGAAGAAAGCATAATTGAAAGAATTGAGGAGAAGGAATTAAAGTGGTTAGGACATGTTTTAAGAATGGAAGATGAGCGATGGCCGAAGCAACTATATGAATGGCATCCGAACAGAAATAAGAAAAGAGGAAGACCAAGGTTAACATGGAAGGAAAACATGAAGACAGTAATGCAAGCTAGAGGGCTAAGCATCGAAGATGCCCAAGACCGTAGGCTTTGGAGGTTTGGCACGGGAAGACGGCAGCAGCTGTAAAATCCCGAAGATAGAGAGAGATTATTATTATTATTATTATTATTATTATTATTATTATTATTATTATTATTATTATTATTATTATTATTATTTCGGCAGGCATATGTATCAGATTTGAATTCATGGTTTGAAATATATTTCAGGAAACATGGAATGAAAGATCTAATATTAGAATAAATTTCCCACTACAGATTAATAACAGAGATACTCATTGAAAAGGAAATCATCATTAATGAAATATATGTTCTTGGGAAACAGGAGTAATAAAGCACGTGAGCGTTCAATTCTATAGGACCTTCTGAACAAAAGCAATACGTGCGGATAAGAGAGTAAGATTTCGAGAAAATTTGAGAATATTACAAGCTTGGAATTGCCAACAAAGTTTCTCAAAGCCACGAACGACTGCAAAGCTTAACGTTTCGCCCCCCATCATTGGCTCTCTCTACTCCATAATGCAATTTACATATACGCTAGCAATTTCCAGTGTAGTAACACCAACTTCTTAGCTTTATTGGGGTCGTTCCGACTCACGCACCGTAAGAAATTAGCACTGCTTTATAGGGTTGCTCCTTAACGCAGCCACTTCCAATACCGAAAGCTTGCTATTTCAATCTAAGCTTCAAAACTGAAATAGTAATACTAACAATGAAAATAATTTAAATTTTAGAATATTTCTTTTTTTTGACTATTTAACTTCATGCCCCAAATGGGAGTCAATAACCAACCATATTTCAATTAATTTTATTTTACAACCAATGGCAATCGTGTTTAACCTCGCTATTTATCGAATTATGTTTACCAAAATAAAGAAAGCATCTCCTTTTTAATATTCTGAACAGACCACATCATTATTTTGCAGTGACTGACTCTCCAACAAATATGTTGAATATAGCAAATAATGAACAGATTCCTTCTAACTACACATTTGATAATTGTATTTTTAAATAATGACTTTACTTAGTTGTTTCCTAAAACAAATTTATAGCCTATAATATTGGTTATAATATAGGCCTACAGTTTGATGTTATTCATTTTTTTCCCACTAAGGGGCATTCTTACAATATTTCGATCTTAGTGGGTTATCGCTGATTGCGATCCTATTTGGCAATTAATAATATCAACAAGTTGCAGTGAATAAACATAACCACACATTTCTGATTTGTTTTCAAACATCGCCGTTTACATTAAATATATAAATATTTTTAAATACCGGTAACTATATTTAAGTGGTGATTTTTTTGAGCAAACAGCTTAATTTTATTCATTAAACAGTCCAAACTCTCGATTTCCAAATCCTCTACATAAATTGGAAATCATTCGTAGCATTACTTGCTGTGATAATCAGATAGCGAAAAAATCCACGAAGCAGTTTGTGAACTAAACCAGGTTGGCCATAAATATAATGTTTATTTCTACAAATAAAATTTAAGTAATGGCATTTCAGGTACTGCTCGGGACCCAGCTCCGTGTGCCTAAAAGGAATTTGCTGTCTCAGCTGTTAGTACTATGAGAAGCAGAGAAGTGTACCTCCTCCCAATCCCCACACTTCTCCCCGCAAACACACAGAGCTTGGACTCGAGCTGTAGCACTACCTGAGAAGAGATAAACTAACTCACTGGTACTATCGAACCCGTAGATTTATGGCCTCGCCGTTTTCCCTATGTTTTCGTATAAGAAACTGCTATGCCCCTCTTTCATTTCCCATTCGTGCCACATGTCTGTCCATCGCAGTCTATGATACTTACATATTTTTATTATAATTGATTTCCTACAAAGATCATGTGGCTCACTATTAAGTTGTCTTCTCCATTCACCTGCCTATTTGTCTCTCTTTAAGTTAAACATTTTCCAAATAACATTATTATCTAATACTCGTATAACAGTAGGAGTGAAAAGACACCCCGCCCCTCCCATTCAACCCTACGTCGGATAGGCTGACAAGGTAAGACATTGCTATTCACTTGTCAATTGCGTTATTTCATTGGGAGTGCACCTGTATGCTGGAATAAGGTGCCGTCTTTTTACACCTAGTTAGCAAATTTTAACAGGCCCTGATCTAGAATGTAAATATCGGACCTTATGAAATATTTTTAAAGCGAAATATGACATTTTCTTAAATTGTTCCAGAAACTGTTCATTTCTCTTCTTCTTCTTCTTCTTGCATGGTTTAAAACTTTTTGGTTCGTTCCGGCTCCAAGTATTATAGCTGCTGCGACCATCTCTTTTGTGGGCGTCCCCGATCTCTTTTCCTCCTCTTGGTTGATATTACAGACTTTTACAAGGCAATCTGTTGGTATCCATTCTGCAGACATGTTCATACCATTTTCTCCTCTACTCTTCTATTTTATCTGTCAAACTGAATATCTGTAATTCTTTACGGATATCTTCACTCCGTTTTTTCTGTATCCATTAAAGTATATCCTGCCACAAATCGTAAATATTTCATTTCTGGTGCTTCTATTCTTTCAATTGTCTGTTTATTCAGAGTCCATATTTCTGAGCCATACAATATTGCAGCACAGCCAATACTTACTTACTTACTTACTTACTTACTTACTCACTGGCACCATCGAACCCGTAGGTTCATGGCCGCGCGGACATAAGCTCTCCCTACATCGCTATCCTGTGCCAATGCTTTCCAATCATTCCCTGTATAATCTACTTCCCTCAAATCATAGTTATTGTTGTTCTCCCACCTCATTCTTGGTCTACCAACTGGGCGTTTTCCTTCTAGCTTTCCTACAAGAAGTTTCCATGCACGTCTTTCATTCCCCATACGCGCAACATGTCCTGCCCATCACAGTCTACGACACTTAGCTGTTATTATATCTGGCTTCCTATACATACCATGTAGTTCATTGTTACGCAGTCTCCTCCATTCACCTGTCTGTTCATCTCTCTTTGGTCCAAACATTTTCCTAAGTACTTAATTCTCAAATACTTGTAATCTCCTTTCCTCCCTTAAAGTAAGAGTGCATGTTTCGTACCCATATAATATAACTTGTAGAATAATAGTTTTATATATTTTCAGCTTAACGTTTTTTGAAAGGAGTTGGGATATCAAGAGTCTCTGCAATGCATAATAGCACGCATTTCCAGAATTGAGCCTATGTTTAATTTCTTTGTGCATCTCAATCCTATTTGTGATTATTGTTCCTAGGTATTTGAATTCAGCCACTTCCTCAAAATTTCCCTCATTTGTCATTAGCTGTCCATTTCCATTATTTAATGAATTTCTACTTGTGACCACATATTTACTTTTATTGATATTTACTTCCAGTCCTAAATTCTTAGTGTTACTCAATAGTGTGTGCGTGTTATCCTTTAGTATCTCCTCACTATCAGCCAATAGTACTACATCATCAGCATAAAGTAACAGCTTATTAATACCATTGAGATGTAAGCCTTCCTCATTCTCCAAAGATTTAATGGCATGCTCTAGTACAAAATTAAATAGTAGAGGAGATAGTGCATCTCCTTGCTTCAACCCATTCTGGATTTCAAAAGTGTCTGAAAACTGTTTCCCTACACGCACCCTACTCTTTGAGCCATTTAGACACATTCGTATAAGTCTAACTTCTTACAGCACAGCCAATACTTTATAACATTTTAAAAGTGTTTATTTTGTTACTTTATTTACCAATTTTGTAATTTGTTATTTATGTCTTTTTCTCTATTATAACCTAAATATACAACTAGATAATTGAAATCTTTTACTTGTTCATTCAATAGTCAAAGTTCAATTCCACTTCTTGAAGATGAACATGGCTTGGAACTGTGTGTAGCGGCAGTGAGAGTGATTTAGCAGAGATAATTAGATCTACTAATTACTGTGTTGGACACACTGAGATGTTGGAATGCTCTCCAATACGGTGTGGAATTCTCTTGTAGTAACAGAAGCTGTGACCAACACACACGCTCCTGGTGGGATGAGGGCTGGCATCCTCTATATTATGTTCTGCACTTAGCATTACATATCATATACTAAGGTTAATTTCGCGTTCGGCTGGCACTGTTCCCTGTTCTCTGGATGACAGAATTCTACAGCCTAATGAGTAGCTATATTATACGCGCTGTCTTCAAGATCTAAATATCAAATTGAATTGAATTGAATTTTAAAATGTTCACGAATATACACACTTTGAAATCTGTACTTGAATTAATCATTTTACAAATGCGTCACAAGTACATTAGGTCTCTCACCGAGCGATAACACTGGTCAACAGGATTTTGTCTCATGAGTACCAATAGTTGTACTTAATGCAGTTTTTTTTATCGTGTTTTCAAATATGTATTCGGAATTTCTCCATCACCCACAGTTTTTTTATTCCAACTTCAATTAATGGATTTAAATAATTATTTTTTAATAAACGTTTTTTTCGTCCATTTGTCCATTGTAAAATAAAACCAAATGAGCTAATTCAGGAGATTTCAGCTATGGAAAACAGATATCAAGGCAAATGGAATCCTAATATGCTGGCCGATTGTTGTTGGACCATCAAGAGGGATGCTCCACAGGCGAAATATAGCAGAATATCATCATTTCTTACTTTCTAGGTGAGTCCGAATATTGTGTAGTTATTAATATAGAAAATATTAAAGTGTTTGAAATTATAAATGCCTCTCTCTCGGAAACCTTGCGTGATGGAGAAAAACCCGATATCATATTTGATTTCAGGAGTAAAAATGCTACCGGAATCACATATTTTCTTTCTGAGACAAAAATGTTTCTTTTTTGTTGCTCAGTGTATGAGAGTATACAATGTCCACAATTACTTATGGTCTCTCTGTCCTAGGGTAGCACTGACCGTGCTGTCAGTCGCAAAACTCCGTAGCTGAAGAGGCAAATTTAAGTCGAAACAAAGATTGAACAACAAAGAATTAGACAAATCGATTATCCTTGCTATTTTTTTTGTATACCCATAAAACTGTTCTTCTCCCAGTTATATAATAAAAAGAGTTGCAGAAGGAAATTAAAACATAGGCTCAATTCTGTAAATGCATGCTATTATGTATCACAGGGACTCTTGTCAGCCCAACCCCTTTAAAAATACGTTTAAAGTACGCCTTAGCGTAGTGGGTTAAGGCACTGAGCTACAAGCCGGAGGGTCGAGGGTTCAAGTCCCGTTGAGGTCAGGATTTTTAAACTGACCCAAACCCTCTGGCGGCACTATGGCCCTGGGGTCGACTCAGCCTCTAACGGAAATGAGTACCAGACGCTTGTTCTGGGGTAAGGCGGCCGTTCACGCAGGGCTGACAACCCGGCTGACACATAAAGTGCCGATTGTCTAGAAAAAGTGGGAAGCCTTAACCTCCTACTACCCCAAGGGCCTCCGGGCCTGTTGTGGGATCACTTTACTTTTACTTTATATAAAACTTTAAAATATATATAATTATTTTCTCAGTTATATTATATGGATGCGAAACATGATCTCTTGTTTTAAGGGTGGAGAAAAGATCACCAGTATTAGAGAATAAACTTGTTAGGAAACATTTTGGACCAAAGAGAAATGAAGAGACAGACGAATGGAGTAGCCTACATAACGGTGAGCTACATGAGGCGGTTAGAACGAAAGGGTGTAAGTGAAAGTTTACAGCATTGAAAAAAACAGGTTTAAGTGGAAGTTTTTATAAATATGTCGTAGGTAATAGATAATTATAAAATCATCATTTATTCGCCCCTAAAGCATACATTTTACATTCCTTTGTCACAAAAATATAAACATGCTTCGAGAATGTAATTATGCACCAAACTTTATTTTTTCTTTGCGAAAAAGTTACTCACATTCCTTTGCTAATGGCCTCATACACACCGCGTCACATTCAAACCTCCCTACCATTGTTGATTAATCATATTCGCTTCTCAAAGACCTATGCGGGATTATTAAATGAGGTTGGTACCTAAAAGAAATGGAGAAACTCAAGGAGATTTTGTTTCCATTGATGTGTACTTAATTCTATAAATCTATCGCATTTTTGGAACAATAAAGAACCATAAAACAAAATGTGCGAGCACAAAATGTTTTTCTGGTATGAAGAGACGAAGTCAATAATTACAGTGCAAAGAAATTACCGGAGAGAATATGGAGGAAATGCACCTGATGCGTAGACCATTAAGAGGCATGGATTGAGAAGTATCTGGCGACTGGAGCCGTTAAAAAGGAAATCAGAAGGTGCTCGTACACGTGTTTCAGAATAAAAAGATTGAAATAATGGTGCACACAAAGAGAGGATTTAATGTGTGGCACTGAAAATTCTTTGAGTTTCTGTTTCTACTTACATAAACCAACCTCGTTTCATAATTCCGCGCTAATTTGTATAATTCTGGAATTAACTTAAATGTGAGGACTGGTTTGAATGGGACACACTGTATGTCAATTTTGGGTCCAATTCACTAGTCTTCGGTGATCTATTCCATTCTAAAATCTCTTAAGAGAGTTTGATATCGGTAACAATGTTTCAAATATATTTTCGTAAAAACAACCTCAATAGAAATCAATTCCTTCGGAATTCGGCTAAACTTGTAATTTTTTTTTGTGGCGCGATATATACCTAGAGGACCCTTGGCCTACCCAGCTGGCTGCTCTCAGCCTCACGCCACTCTACTTAGTGCACTCAACCCCAAATACCTCACGATGCAATGGTGCACTCTCAAACCTCCAACTTTGTCGAAATTTCATGAAAATTTCGTCTTCTCTCCCTCATTGAGACGCAAAAACCCGCGCAAATCCCGTAGCTCTGCACCCAAGGCACTCTTGACACTACCTTTTACACGTCGAGTATGGGATGTAGGGAAGAATGAGCATCAATCTTTTTGTCTTTTCCTTGTAAAAGCCCTTGTTTCCCCCTCCGAGAGATTAAGGCGCTCTCCCCCTACAGGGAAGAATTTTTTTTTAGGAAATAAAAACCCATGGGCACAAAAAACTTTGACACTACACACACCCCCATCCCAAGTGTGAGATTTTAAAATCCTCTTACCCTAGTCCGGGGAATCGAACCCAGGTCGCCGGAGTGGAAGGTAGGGACTCTGCCGACCCACGCCACAGCGACGCGACTCCAGGGAAGAAAATTGACCCATACTAATTCAGTTACACTTATTTACATTATAGATGATCATTGGAGTGGTCCATTGGGTCAGCGTTCCGCCTCATTGTGGACAAATCTAGGTAACCGAGGTAGTAGGCCTAATAGCGACGGGAGATTTCGGTAAAGTTTCGTTACAGGCCATTTTTATTCAGGCTTAAGGATCTTTTACGAGCCTAAAAACTCTTCAGACTCGGGACCCACGGCTTAAAGTCCCTCCCGGAGGACTTGCTCCCTTGGATTTTTCCATCCTAAAAAAATCATCGACCTCGGCCGGGTTTGAATCCGCGACCCTCGGGACCAGAGCCAAGGAAATATTTTTTTCTTTTGTTACAAAAAAAAGTGTAATGATAATAGTTTTTAATTAGGCGAAGACTATCATGGCCATTGCGGTTCAAAGATTAAATTGAAAGCATATCATTGAATTTGTACTGGGTATTATAAACAAAAAGTGTTTATTTTTATAATAGGATCAGTATTTACATAACGGATCGGCGCAACTGATCAATACAGCGTGAAATTGTATTCATTAACGTCATTTATACGATTTTAATTCGTTGGGTAAAGAATGTGGACACCCACAGCACGAAACAAAGTGGTTATATCTATTCGTATGGGTTCATCTGTAATGTTTGTCCAAGCTCCACATCCTGATTGCATATTTTTAAAACAAATGAATCACAAACAATACGTCATATTCCCGGCATAAAGCACTGATTATTCTCAAAATAATTACAATCACAGTTCACTCAGAATGTTAATCCGCCTAATAATAATAATAATAATAATATAATAATAATAATAATAATAATAATAATAATAATAATAATAATAATAATAATAATATAATAATAATCATCATCATCCAGTATCATGGCAGCTACCGTCATCTTCCGGAAACCAAACGCCATTCCTCTCTGTCCATCCATTGATCTTCCTCCAATCCTTTGATATTCATAGCCCCTTGTATCCCTTCTATCCAAGTTTTCTTCGGTCTCTCTCTTCCTCTCTTCTTCCTTTCCGTTGGGATCCGTTCCATAACAATTTTGGAAAATCTTTGGTTCTGGAAGTCTTTTGACATGGGCATGCCTGGTTTCAGTGGCAGAAGGCCTTAATGCCTTAACTCTGCCAGGTAAAATAAAACTATTATTATTATTATTATTATTATTATTATTATTATTATTATTATTTTTCTTTTCTATATTATCTATGATAATAATAATAATAATAATAATAATATAATAATAATAATAATAATCTTCTTCCTTTCATGTGATAGACCTAGTGGTCTGTTACGGTCTCAATCCAACGTTTGAAAGGGTCTGCCCAAATATCTCTTGCCTGGTGGCTGGTAATTTAAGATCTGACGTGGTTATTCTTGTTCTGCTCATTCTTCTTACGTGAGATTTCCAGTTGTTTCTGCATTTTTGTATATATTCCATGATTGATTCTGTTGTAATTCTATTAATAATGATAAATAATAATAATAGTAATAATAATAATAATAATTTATTTATTTGTACACAGATTTTAAATACTTACACATCTTTCTGTGCCTAAAGTTTATTTTCCTTCTCCACTCGTCTCTATCCATCCACTCCACGTCCTCTAGTCCTCTTGTTCTCATTCCTCTTCTTATTTCTTGCATTCATGAGTTTCGACTGCTGCTGGTTTGAGTTTCCCTCGTGGTCTTACTTCTCAAATATATTCTTATTGAACCACATATCTGTTGAAATTTCCCTAATTTCTTCTCCATATCCGAATTTTGCAGGTACGACATCATGCATCCCAGATAATTAAAACAAGTTACTTTTTCAATAATGTTTGCTCCAATTACAATTTTTGTCCTTTTATGCTGAGTTCCAATAAATGCCATGGACTTTTGTTTCTTTTTCTGTTGATATCTTTAAATTAGGCTATAATCTTTTATTAGTTTCCATAATTCATAAACTGATTTTTGTGGTTTTTTCTGAGGAAGCTACATGTAAAACCCTAAAGTTATTATTGCACATTATTGTGTAATTTGACACAAGTTTAACAAACAGAAAAATAATCGGTTGACAAACAGAAGAGAAAATGATACTTAACTGTTTTTTCTTTGCCTATTTATATATAGATAAACGAAATCAATGTACCTTATAGGATACATTGTAAATTTAAGGGTTAATACATGTACCGTGTATGCGTGATTTTTTAAAATTTTGTGTTGCCGCGATGTCTGTTGAAACTTGTTACGTTTGTGTTTTCCCGATTCCTTTTTCCTTTGCCGTCCGCTCCTTTCCGAACTCACCCTTCTCCCACTCCTCTGCGCGCACGCACTGCGCGAAAGAAGAGGTCCGTCCGCAGTGACACGGGACATTAAGCAGTCGGTGAACTGGCTTCATACAGTCGGTTAGTATTCCTAAGGATGGGAGAGGCTTTCTCCAAGAGTGGGACTCTTTAGTTGTGGCGATGTGGCCATCACCTCAAGATTTGACATACATGTTTTGTTAAGGCTGTGTTTACCGATTCCGATTGAGGGTCTTTCCACTTTTCAGCGGTTGCCTTTTACCAGCCGGCTGCTGGCCCTTCACATCCACATGTGTCAATCACAGAGGTAGATGATCAATAGACAGTGTAGGGGTGACATGTGGTTAGCATGTCGAGTCCCCCAGCCGTTATAGCTGGTTCCTCAACCTGGAGCCGCTACTTATTGCAGCTACCCAATTGCCTCAGGATGCTGGGTGGGCAACCGGTCCCATACTGGCCGAAATACCATGAGAAATGTCTTCCCCCATGGAGACTCGAACCAGCGCAAGTCCCGTAGCTCTGCGCCAAGGCTTCCTACCTTAACCGCTCGGCTACGGCGCGGGACGCTGTGTTTACAAGAAACTAAAAAGTTAAGTATTGTTTTTGTATTAGTGTCTACAGTTCAAATGTTGTTAAGTATGAGAGAGGTTATTAATGTTACTACAAAAGGAGTGAGTTATTATTGATTAACGTTTATAAGATTCATGATGTGTTCCGTTGAGGTTTATTCAAAATTAATATAAAATTATAGAATATTCACCTGAAAGGTCCGTCTCCTCAACTTAATTAACGTTTAACTGTAGCGCTTTCGGGACTTGTCCCGATCTGGTAGATCTTCAGTGAAACACCAGTTTTGAATCCTGCCGATGATGGGACAAGTCCCGAAAGCGCTACAGTTAAACGTTAATTAAGTTGAGGAGACGGACCTTTCAGGTGAATATTCTATAATTTTATATTAATATTATTGATTATGTTAACCTTCATTATTGTTTTTATGATTTTGAGTTACAGCCGCTATTTATTTAATTCCATTTATATGACTGCTTTCATATTAAAGATAGTCAAGTTTTAGTTAATCATTGTGATTAATTATGTATTAATTGTATAGCAAGCATTTTGTGTCCTCTGATCTCCCCTCTCATGATGTCGTTAAGTATTAAGCTAAGTACAGTAAAGTATGGATCAAAGTATTGGTTGCTATATACTAGCGATTTTTTATATGAAATGAAGGAAGTCTGCGTAAATACGGGCCCAGCGCGCAGTATTCTCTGGTATGCTTAAATAGTTACGTTTATCGGCTCTCTTTATTTCCTGTTTATATTAAGCTATAATCTTCCTGTGATAATATCAAGCAAGAGTGAATTAATATGGCGATCAATAGAGACGATATAGAGCCACTCATTTTGTAGTTTTTTTTCTGAGGAAGCTACATGTAAAACTCTAACAGTTATTATTTCACATTATTGTGTAATTTGACAAAAGTTTAACAAACAGAAAAATAATCGGTTGACAAACAGAGGAGAAAATGGTACTTAACTGTTTTGTCTTTGCCTATTTATAAATGAAATCAATGTACCTTATATGATGTATTGTAAATATCCATCCATCTATAGTAATTCTGCCCGACGACAGGTCTTTCACTGTAATCATAGCATTTTCATGCTATGCTTTGCAGCTTTACTAGGGATTTGTAGGTGTGGTAGCTTCCTGTTGCTTTCCACACCGGTGAAGGATGATGATGATGAGATGATAATGATAAGGATGATGATGATAATGATGGCCATATGATTTCGGGGACCGTTTGTGCACTTATAATGTTTTCCTGACATTTGTCTTACAGTTGAGGAAAAACCCCCGAGGAAAACCCTCCACCCAGAAAAAACTGCCCCAACCGGGGATAGAACCCGGTGGAGCAATGTAATATAAGGGTTAATAAATAAAGGCGTTCAAATAATCCCTTCATGGACAAATCATTCAATCATTCATATTTTATGCATTTACTTTGGAAAACTCTTTGTTTTCATCTTGTTAAAGAACTGAATTACATCCTCTCTTTTTCCTAGCCATTACACCCTCATAATTTAGCAAGATTGAATTGCCTCGATTAACAGTAACAGGCCTGCATACAGGAACAAAGTACAAAATCTTACAAACCAGAACAAGAGAGTTTCCAACCTTATGCTTCTGGATAATTCAACCAACTGGCGCCTATCCCACCTCTTATGCACAATACCCCCCTTTCTCTTGGGAGCATGTTGCTAATTTTGCATACTTAATAGAATAAAGAATTGTTACTACGGTAAAATGTTGTATATTCCATGTACTTTTTTCCCCTCTTTCCTCCGGAATATGGGGCAAGCACGGCATGGGCAACTCGTACGAAACACAGGCGTTTTGCTTTAATCTGAAAAGATATGCAAAACAAAGCAATTACCTGTTGTGGAAAACATGATTTTACGAAGACTTACAGGTAATAATAAGCAAATTTTCTTTCCACCATCTGTATCACAGTCGAAAATTGAATTTTAGTTAACTTCTATGATTTCCTCTTTCCATTGCCGATTACTTTCATGAGAGTTTTTATATCAAATTTAATTATTGTTATTTATTATTACTTTAACTAAACGAACTCACTGGCACTATCGAACCCGTAGGTTCATGGCTGCGTGGATGTAAATTCTCCATACGTCCCCTATTCTTAGCCAATGTTTTCCAATCATCCCCAATACAATGCACCTTGCCTCAATTATGGTCAATGTTATTCACTAACATCTAACCATCTCATTTTTGGCCTACCAACTGGACGATTTCCTTCTGGTTTTCATGTCCTCTATCATTCCCTATTCGTAGCCACATGTCCTACACATCTCATGCTACGAGTCTTAACTGTTCTTATTATAACTGTAGGGAAATGAGAGTACAGAAATTACAACTTGTTCCAGTAGGTCCATATTATCATTATTATTAATATTAATTATTATTATATATATTATTATTATTATTATTATTATAATTATTATTATTATTATCACTATTCAAGATGGAAATGGAATTCTTTGTGGAGAGCAGTATGATGTTCAAAATTAGACAAAATAAAAATACGGTCACAAGATAAAAAATGAATATTGGTTATTCCAATAGTAAATTATATACGGTATAAAGCATTAAATTGGTATGGGCACGTACGACGAATGCAAGAAGAAAGATTAACACCAGGAAAACATTGGAATGATATCCACCTGGAAGAAGGAGGAGAGGAAGACCTCGAAACTCGTGGATGCAGGAAATAAGAACTGGAATGGGAACAAGAGGACTGGAGGACATGGAGTGGATGGAGAGAGACGAGTGGAGAAAGAAAATAAAACATTAGTATACAGAAAGATGTGTAAACATTAAAATTCTGTATATAAATAAAAACATTTATTATCAATATTATTAAAGGAGGGGGCACACCGTAGCGTAGTGGTTCAAAGGCACGGCGCTACAAGCCGGAAGGTCGAGGGTTCAAGTCCCGGTGGGGTCAGGATTTTTAAAATGACCCAAACCTTCTTGGCGGCACTATGGCCCTGGGGTCGACCTCAGCCTCTAACGAAAATGAGTACCAGACGCCTTGTTCTGGGGTAAAGGCGGCCGTTCGCAAGGCTGACAACCCGCTGACATCAAGTGCCGATTGTCCAGGAAAAAGTGGGAGCCTTAACCTCCCCACTACCCCAAGGGCCCTCCTGAAGGCCTGTAGTGGAATACTTTACTTTTATTATTAAAGGAGAGAGTAAAGCATAACAACGGGCTGTTACGCCATTGCAGATGCGGAGAGGTAGAATATAAGACAAATCACAGGAAACTTTGAGATCCAACGGTTTTCCAAGCATTCATGTGGCCATCATCATATTTGGCCTAGATTGATACGAATGTACGTTAAAAGGTGCGATTTCATCTTAATAATGTTTTTTATTAATGCTTCAGGTTGTCGCTTCCCCACATTCTGGTGTTCTCTCCCAGCTTTGGCGTAATTGTAACCCACTTCTGAGATTGGGGCGCTGGAAGGCGGGGTTACGGCTACTCTGACGATATGAAGGTTTGACGATGATGATAGTGGTGCGCCCAGAAGAGTCCTTATCCTAAACC